>OMNZ01012008.1:1581-14352 GCA_900303255.1 Lesueurigobius sanzi | reverse complement strand
CCCACAAATGCTGCATTTACGACACTGAAAGAGAAAGCAAATGTCGTTTCATCACTAGAAAAAAAGTATAGTATACAGTAATTCCAAATAGAAATCCGTTGATAAAAGAACGCTCTTTCTCCCGATAGCAGGTGCAAAACACTGGCGTGAGCTGTTTTTAGTGAAGCTGAGTACGTCTTAAGTGATGTCTAGACGAAGTGGTTTCATTTCCACACATGATGAAGAAACAGCAAGTAAATCGAGGGCATCCACCCGTCACCAAACGTCCTGGTGAGCTCTGATGTATGCCACGTCCGAAAGAAAATACCCAATACAAACCTAGCATGGCAGTGAGGCCTGACCATAATATTCAGATCAAGGAGGTGGCATTTCTAAATAAGTGTATGGGAGTTCCTGTACATTTTAGACCACAACTGCACCAAACCTTTAATCACTCCCATGGTGACAAAACAATAATGTGGTCTGTGGATTGCCTATATCCAGGGGAAATAATGAGTTATGCTGTATTTTTAGAGCATAGCCAACCTATGTTAGAATGGCTAAAACCATACAGCTGTGCATGTAAAGCTACAAATGAAACACTTTTCTCATCTAGTCATGGATTTCAGTCACAACATTTTCCTCTGATAGATGCCACTAAAGAACTATTGTAACTAACTAAGATATAATGCTTTTGAATAGTTTTTTGTCATGAGCAGTCCTCATTTTTCATCATTTGAGGAAAAAGTAGGGCTGCTTAAATTAGGAAAAATGTTTTGAATATTGCAAATCAATATTCTTGCAGTATTTTTACGTATCGAATGCTGACTAAAGTAAATTGCTGCATCCCTATTTAAAAATGGGAGTAAATTAGAAAGATCATTACTAAAACTGAACTTTTTTCACATTTTAAACACACATTTTTTTTGTTACTGGGCAATGATTTTCAAATATAGGTCAATAGTGGTTTTTAAATATTATACTCATTGCTGCATAGTTTTAATAGAGAATCCCTATTATGTCAGAAACTTGGCAAACCTTGCTCAATATAACACATTATACTTTATCATCATTGGTTGGTTGGATACAGTGACACATTTTGGACGTATCCGGGTACAAATATCCCTTTAATGTGTTTGTCCCAATGCAGGCTAATCAGAGCAAAGACTTCCTTCTTAAGCCCCACATCACGTGCAGCAGAAAAGCAAACAAGCCTGACCTTTTTAAATCCAACAACTGTAATATTTCAGTGCAACCGGTCAAAAAACAACAGAGACATACGGCCCGGGTCTCCTCCAGCTGCACAAACCCACAGCTGATAACACTCCCACACACACACTACCCCCAGAGGCAGAACTATGATGTTATCCAAATGTCTAACAAGAAATGGGGGCAAGTCAGACTCAGACTGTGCTTCATTCTGGATTTTGCTTGGTTTGAGTTTTAACCTTTAAAGGGGCGACACTGCAGGTTTTTGGACTAGTGTTCTCTCTTAACATATAAACGTTCACTTGTAAAAACAAATTAATTACCTGATCTTGACAATAAGGAGTGCAATTTTGGCAGTTTATGCATTTTTTTTTCTCATTATTTAAAATGTCAGTAATGTACACCAAAAGTTTCAAATTGATGTCCCTCAAATACATTTTTTGCCCTATTCGTTTCGCTAATTTGATCTGGGCTGATACAAAACCTAACCTTAACTAAGCCCATTGTTGGACAATAGGAAGGTAACAAGCACTAATTAGGTGTGAATAGGTTAAGATGTTTTTCCAACCTTTAGTACCAAGAGAGATGGGACTTAGAGGGTCAACTCCTCCTACTGGTTTCTTTTTAGGAGAATAGCGATCGAAACGTCCTACACTTCAACTATGGAGTACAGAGGACGGCTGAAGAATCTTTGCCTACGACACAACCTCCACTCTTATTTTAATTTAACTTTTAATTTAATTTCTCTCAAGAAGACGACTTTAGTAAACTCCACACTATCCTTAAGGTTATGATTAGGGTTAGTTTGGATTAGCTTAAGATAGCATTGTCCTGTAGTGATGTCATTTCCTGTGGAGCAGTGGAGCTCCACTAGTCACGTGCCCCTCCATCGGCTGCAGCCAGACCCTTCTCCCTTCATTTCCGGTTCTGGTATTAGCATAGCATGGCATTAGCCTACTTACTCGTAGTCTTGTAGTGATCAGGGTAGTCCACAGGAGAGTTGACTCACTTTTCCATTTATGTATCGAGTTACATCCACAACTACAAGGGTAAGTAGGCCACGCTAAGGCTATGCTAATACCGGAACCGGAAATAAAAACGATGATCGTGGAGCTAGCACTAGCTTGACTTGAACGTTATCATCAATTGCAACAGGATCGTTTGTGCTGGATTATTAAAACATGCATAAAAGAGACAAAACCAGGCCTGCAGCTATATCTATGACGGGAAAACAATATTATTATTACATAGTTACAAAGCTGGAAGATTTTGCATAATTACGTAAGTGAAATACAAGCGCTCTCACTCAAAGCCGCTCAACTCTCCAAATGTGGGTCAGTGGACGTTGTGCGGTTTATGTGAACCGCGGGGCCCGTGTTGTTAAGGCCTTTGCACTTGGAGGAATGCACCACTCCAAGTTTTCCGCAAAATGTTTGAGAAAAATGTCCATCAGTCAAACACTACTCTAACCACAAATCACAGCTCTACAAGACTCATAATAGCAAGTTACAGAAGCTAAAAATTATAGTATAATTTCTTGGGTGTAAACCTTTGGAATAGCCCTGCTTCTGAAAGTGTGTCATGGTCATTTTCCATATGTATCACTGTATAACGTCTGCTGCCTCCACCCATAAACATGACACTCTTCAAAGCAAAAGCAACAGTGGGTCAGGATGGTAGCTTTAGATCAAGTTGACATAGGAATTCGTAAATCAGCTGATAAAGCAGTATTTGCTATGTCGGGGTCATAGAGGAGATATGGATGACAGGCATAGGCAAAATAAAAGGAAGTGAAACAACATTAAGACCTGCCTGACAAGAAAATGGTGAAAAATTGACCGAAAAATCCCCCATGTCCCAAAATACCACAGAGACGGGCAACGCACCGTAAAAATCATATCATGCTTTTCTTAGAGCCTATAGATCAGATCATGATTTTAATGTTATCCCAATTTGTGAGGACTTCATTCTTGAACTACCATACAGCTTTGCGTATCTGCTTCATGTGAGAGGGCACGCTTTGCTGTAATTGGTTAAATTCACTCAGAGCATGACCGAGACTGACCACTATGAGGAATAAGTAGGGAAAGTGTTAGAGCAGAACACTGAACAGAGAAGTGAGTATTCAAGTAGCAGAGAACAATTCCGCTTTTATCACCCAGCCCTAATTCTCATCACTATTTTAGATTTTTTTTTTTAATAAGATAAAACAAAACAGCAAGCCGGTGCTCATCAGGGTCCCAGGAGGGCAGAACAACAGATCAAAAGAACAAGAAAATAAAGACCGAGGCGCTCTCAGGCAAATAGTTTGCTGGTGAACTTTAATATACCGATGTGTTTCAACTCCTTAGAGTCTTCGCCAGGGCATGTGAGTGACTAGATGGATTCCTAGATGGATTCCTATTTCTCTGTCTTGTCTTAATGCAACAATATGAATCATAAATCTAATTACAATTGTAAAATGTTCATTTAGATTGTTTTCTTCCCACAATCACGCAGACCTCTACCCTATTAGAAAAACAAACTTCTGTTTACTTTCCACCCTGATGCTTTGTCATGTTTTGTTTTCCTCCATTTTATCTGTTCTGGAACCATTTTTTATTGGAGGGTGGGATCAAGACAAACATTTGAAAACTGAGTAGAAATTTGAGGACTCTTTTCGATCAGAGGTTCTCAAGCTTTTCACACCAAAGTACCACCTCATAAAAGATTTGACCTTCCAAGTACCACCTAGGCCTTAATTTGGATCACATCAGGACTAAACTGGGTCTAAAATAGGCCTAAATTGGAATAAATTATCTCAAAACTGGATGTAAAACCACATCTAAACCAGCACGAGTTCAATGAAAATGAATAAAGTCTCAAATTTCAGCTGAGCACCACCTTAAGAAGCCCAAGTACCACCTGTGGCACATGTACCAACGTTTGAGAAACACTGAGTTAGCCATACGTGAGATTAACAAACTGAACATCCCGGAAAACACAGGCCTGTACCGATCATCCTGCCGTGACTGTGGGTTGTAAAACTAAACTGAAATCTCTACAATGATGCAACAATGATGCAAGAATCCATATCACGTTATCATAAAGTTGCCCAAGAACATTGCAGGAATCTTGTATTTCCCCAAATCTCGTCCAACTTTAAACTTCATTTTTGATCCAAGTGCAGAGATGGCCCACAAATGTAGCCTTTCCCTCGACACCACTGGCCTCTAAAGAAATCTTACTAATGATTCAATTTTTGATCATCAACCGTGTCTAAAAAAAACTATAGTTCTAGACAAGAGGCTTTAGGAGTGTCTGGTTACATAGCCCTCAGCAGAAGACCAGACAGTGGTGAAAGAAGCCAGTGTTACCATTGACCAAAGGGACAGTATTTGGTGCAGTATCTGAAACTTGAGAGTCTCTGTTCTTGTCCAAAGGTGACATCACTTTTGCCAAACTCTAAATCTCTCGCAATTGGCAAGTCCTTACGAAATACAGAAGCTCTGAATCTGATATGATCCCTGAGACATAAGGGCTAATGGTGATAAGAAGATGGACTAAGAAGTAATATTAAAGGCTCCTTACTTCAGAATCAGAATCAGAATTTCACAGACTAGGGATTTTCTTCAGTGTACGCGTGCAACGTGAAACATAAACTTTGCTAATGATAAATAATAAACAATAAACTATGGAAAATAAAAATAGTATATAAGAATTATTAAACGATAAAACTGATTATATTCTAGTCATGGAATAAATTATTTTCAACCTTCAGACTTCAGGATATGGTAAATTAGGGCTGGGTGATATGATGATCGAATCGTGATCTGATCTCCATCATGATCTGCTTTTTTGGGAACACTGTCATATCGTGATTCTGTGGGTTTTATGTTTAATGCAGCTCTGCTTCTACTGTCCGGATTAAACCTGAACGTAACCAGGAGAAAACCAGGTCTAAAATCAAACAATATCATGGACTGAATCTGGATTAAACCAGGACTAAACCAAGAAGTAAACCGGACTAAAGCAGAGACTGAAATGAAGGTCTGGGTATTGCCAACAACTTCACGACTTGATACATGTGTATTGCATGAGACTGTATCTAGATACACTTGTATCAGGATAGAGTTCCATCATACAATACATGTTCCAAAGAAACTGAAGAAAAATGATCTTATGGGTTCACTAAATAGAAGTTTTCATTATGCTGAATATGCTCAGCAAGGTAAAGGTTAGTGTGTGTTTGTGAATTAACCATGAGGCCAAACAATACAATACATGCATTGTCAAGTACTCTGTAACGATGTATTGCCGATACGATATATTGAGCACAGGCAGCCCTATTATTTATCTTTGACCAAAAGGCTAGTTGTTGTTCTTTACATGACATTTATTGTCTCCTAAATGAAGAATTGTAACTGTATAACATAATTGAATATGAGTTTGGACTAGGGATGCACTGATCCGATATTGGTACCGGATATTGGAGCCGATACCGTAAAAATAGTGAACTGACATATAGTGAATATAGTTTTACACTCCGCAATAGTACTATTGATCACCAAGCAAAAATACTGCAGTTAGCAGCAGGATGCTAAAGCTAGCATCAACCGGGCTGTGACAGAAGCTATGAGAATAGACTCTAAAACAGCTCTGCTTGTTTACAAGTCTCTTCATGGTCTAGCACCAAAGTACATCTCTGACATGTTAGTGCCGTATGAACCATCAGTGGTCTCCTGCTGGTTCCCAGAGTCAGGACTAAAAATGGTTCTTTTTAATTGTGCATATGGTAACTTTGTTTTTAATGTAATTAGTTTTTATGGATTGATTTTATCTGCTCTCTTGTAATTTTATGAAAGCACTTTGAATTGCCTTGTGTATGAATTGCGTTCTACAAATAAATTTGCCTTGCCTATGACTGAGTCACATCTAAAGTAGTGAACTACACTAACTTGCATTTTAGTTTGAGAAATACTGCTACAGAATCACCGATATAACATATTAATAATGCATGAATGATCAGGTCACTGTATGTTGGAAGGGTCACTTTTTCACTCTGTGTAATTTCACTGAGGATTCTTTGAATAAACAGCAAATATGTCTCTACAAACCTCACAGTATCGGTTGGTATCGGTAGATATTCAAACCCCAAGTATCGTATCGGAAGCAAAAAAGCTGGATCGGTGCATTTCTAATTTGGACCACAAGTCTATTCAAAAGGTAAAGGATTCAGCGGGGGTCTTCTCAGGCTTCACATGTTGGCATCTCGCCCCACCGCTAAAGAAATAAATAAAAATCACAGCTGTGTGCATAACTCCCATTCTAACTACATTTAATGACCTATTCCCAATAAACTGAAGCTTTCCATATTACATACTTTTCCACTTTACCTCGCCAACAGGTGTGACACTGCTTTACCTCATGGTCTTCAAGTATCTACAGGAGAAGCTGCGTTCAAATGCCTCTCAGGTGATTCACTCAACCAAGTAGTATGTGCTCAAAACCTTTTACCAGCGAAAATCAGGAAACACACTTCACTTCATTAATCTAAAAGGTAAAATACATTGCGGTGCAGGTACAATACAGAGAAAACTGCAGTTAATGGTGTTGAGTAAGTACAAATCAGGTCCGAACTTGTCTTTCTGTCGGCGCAATAGTAGAAAACACGACGTGCTTTTCTTTCCATGATTCTTGACTGGCTGGGAATAGAGCGACCACCTGTCCCTCTTTTGGTTGCCCCGTCTATCTGTTCCATAAAGTCATATTTACATAGAGAATGACAAAAGAAGAGTCATTAAATGAATTGTGCCAAAATGTAGGATGTAACTGAATGATACATAATAATAAATTCATTTAAAAAACACTTTCAATTGCATGTTTTGATCAAATTTTCAATGCTTTTGTCCGTTTCACACAGCTATTTTGCCCGATTTGTCAAATATCCAAATTTTACTTGATTCCTCTGCATAATTCCTAATCTTTAGGAATTATTAATGCATAGATTTGTTGCATTTGAGGGACTAAAAGGTTATTATGGAGCATTAAAAAAAACTAACTTTACAGATTAAAATATGTTGTGACTTATTTCTTTCTGTGTGTGTGATCTCGGGCCAAAATAGCAAAAGAAACAGCTGATCTTTATGCAAACTAAAATTTGAATTTCTCACTTCAGTCCCTCTGAATGACTAGTCCCACTTTCACTACCATTTCAGATGGTTGGGGATGTAACGTTGCTTATTTTAGAGACGTGGTTATATGTTATATGTGGAAATTAGGATCAAGTGTGGACAACAATAGGTTAAAAAGGTCTCAAACCACTAACTTTTCAGGAATAGAATGATGCGCAAAATCTCGCACCTAAAGTACGACAAAGCATGCAAGAAACAGGACAATATTTCAGCTTGTTTACTTTTCATTTCGCCATGATCGCGCTTAAAGTCTTGCGCAGAAGTTCAACGCAATTACCACGCAGTTAATTACTGAAAATCGCAGAGACAGTCACCTCAGCGCCGCGGCTCGTTGTCCTTTTCCACCTTTGGTTTGGGCTTCATGACTCGCGCATCGTGGTCTGGTCCGTCATTACGCGTCTAAAGTTTCCCCTGGACCTACTTTAGA
This sequence comes from Lesueurigobius sanzi, assembly GCA_900303255.1. Taxonomy (NCBI): domain Eukaryota; kingdom Metazoa; phylum Chordata; class Actinopteri; order Gobiiformes; family Gobiidae; genus Lesueurigobius; species Lesueurigobius sanzi. The sequence goes on along the minus strand of OMNZ01012008.1, from coordinate 6,564 downwards.
TGCCACATACTGTATTTACAAAAGGACGCGGAGCTGTACAACAAAAACCGGTCTTGGCTGAAGAAAAGTGGGAAGATGAGAAGGGGGCGGGACCTCGCACAGGATGCGGCGCGCTGATTGGCTGCGCTTGGCACCTCGGCCGCTGGGAGTATTTTAGTGACGGTGAGGGTTAAGAAAGAATATATTGGATTGTTTATTGCGCTGTGGTAGATGGGGGCTTTTATATATTATTTATATGATATTACAACAGTATATCATCCATTCAACTTCATTTAAGGGGAGACACTGCAAGTAAAACTTTTATTTGTAAGTTTTGGGTCAGTTTACAACCATTCACCTGCAAACAAATAAATTACCTAATCCTTACAATAAGGAGTGTAATTATTGCACAGATTCACTGTTTCTCCATAATCTGGGAAATTGATTTCTCACAATTCATTTTTCTCACATTGGCTTTAATCATTTTGTAATTGTGAAATATCTGTAGGAAGTAAGTTTCACTTTGTTGAAATGGCAATTTCATGAAGAAAGTTTAGGGAAAAGGTTTATTTTTATTACATTTTTTGAGGTATACGTGACAGAGATAAAAGGAAAGTTTCATAGGAATCTGACTCACTCATTTCTCATTGGTTTAATATGGTTGGTATGGCAACAGTTGGATTGTTTACATCTACGTATGTCACTTCCTGTGCTCATGGGAATCAATACACATCACAAACAATGTCAAACCAGGGGAAACTTGTGAAAGATGTAGCTAAAGCTGAAATTGTGTTATCTTCACTGTGTTATGTGAATTTTTTGTCTGATGTGTCATATGCACTTTAATAATATTCTGAAGGTTTTCAATACTTAATTCCTAGCCTGATTCATGGAGTTTTGAACCCCCAAAAACAAGGTGAAATGTGTTATTTTATAGATTTATTCACTAATAACTAGCCAATTCAAAAACTAGACAAAATAGCCAGTGTGGGGGAGAATACTTTGAAATTGTATTTAGTTACAGAATACTGAATACTTGGCTTAAAATGTATTTTGGAACATAATTCTGTTACTTTGCATTCTGAATACTTAGAATACTAATATTGATTTGCATTGTATTTAAGACAAGATAGTTCGTTATTGATCTCACAATAGAGAACAGCTTGCATTCTTTTTTGCTGGCTTTGTTTTTATAGTTTTGCAAAGTCTCTTTTGTTATTGAGTTCCAAATAGTTTGTAGCTGTTCCCAGAGACTTGCTTTGGATGAGACTTTGGTCTGATCAATCCCAGATCTGTTCAATTGGGGTCTGGACTTTTGGCTTGACCAGTCCATCAGGTCCTGCTCCAGATTCCTTTTCCCTTAACCATTATAGAAACACGAAAAGATATTTTGGTAAACAGAAAGTGTTAAATTATGGCACCAAACACCTTGTGGTGGTAACATTTTTTTCTCATATTTATGTCAGTAACATACAGCAAAGGTTTCAACCCGATATAACTGAATACATTATTTTTCCCTGTTCCCCTGCAGTGTCTCGCCTATTTTAAAGACAGTAAATGTTACACAAAAGACAGACACAGAGGTGCTATATCGGCCTACTACATGGGCTCACTTTATTTTTTCATAATAATTATAAATAGGCCATGTTCTGTGCGAGGCCATTAGTCAGGCAAACAGCAAATGAAGAAAAGTCTGAAGTCAATTAGATGCATTTTGACCCTTAATTTCTCATATGTTAAAAATTTGAATTTACAAATACTTTAAAAGACATAAACAAGCATAAAACAACATTTAATACTTAGCAACTAATGCAGTAGTAGGCCTAAATACTAAACGGTGAGTTAGCCCCAATGTCCGTGTCCAATATCATCCCTTTGATATGTACAACAAAAAAAATCAACACGTTGCCTTTTCTCAAAAAATTCCACACGGAAAACAATTTGTATACGAAAAATACATGCAAACTGACCAGGAATTCCGCCGGAAAGTCTCCTACATGAAAAATATATAGCCACTGTGTACTGTATTGCGCTCCAAGATGTACCAGACACAGCCCTGCAGCGCCCTCTACAGTTGAAACGTCGCCATTTAGGTCCCAAGTTCTTAGAAAAATAAAACCATTGTAAATAAAAAATAAATAAAACTCCATGTTTAACACATGCTGAGACAGAGTGGCAATGCGGCTGACGAAGCGATCAATTACAATATATATAGCTCTTTGTTTTTTTTTTTTTTTTTTACCAAGAAACAACTTCACTTTGCTATCTTTATCATTAATGTACCATCATCTGCTTCGACGCATCATTAAAATAGCATTTTTCTTCATCTATATCCCGCTAAAACACAAAATCTCAATTGCAACTTAACATGCTGTGCGTCACTGTTTAGAAATCATTCAAAATATTGTGTTTTCTTTTTTTCTTTTTTTTTTTACATATACAAATGTAGCAGTATCTCTTCAAACTATACAAAACTTATAAATTAGAAATGTCTACTCTTAGATATAAACATCAAGTCAGTCTCCAGTATCTCCGTAGAGCTTTTTTTTTACACGTTACAGCTGGAAGATCACTGTACACAGCGGTCCAACGGGCTGAAACCGGGCGTCAGACGCAATCTTTGAATAAATTAATTCATAAATAAATCACGATTGTGTCTTCCCCAGTGACGGGATCTCGCCCCGGCTTCCCCCCTTCTTCAAGATTGTGACAGAAACGCACTCACAGTCAGTCACGCAGACGGAAACATACAAATCCACAGGCATACCTAACAAACTGTGCAGTCTTATCCCTAATCTAGAAAATACTTTTGGCTTTATATACTGTACAATATTTAGAAACTACAAACTAGCTTTCAAATATATTACAGAGGTCTTATAAGTCAGTAGTTACATGTTTTAGATGATGTTAAAGTTGATATTTCATACATAAAGTGACAGTGCCGGGTGTCGTTTCCATTGAAATCCCTTTCGTAATGGAAAACACATTGGTTAAAAATGCATGGTTTCAAACAGCCAGATGTGACCTGTACAGGAATATACTGAGATAGTGTTGAGTACAGGGACAGTCAGTGCAAAGCTCGTGATATTCATAACATGCCGAGTTTGGTGGATTATGAGCGAGGGGAACAATATCGGTAACACTTTAGAATAACTCATTTAGCTATTAGGCAGGAACAACTTTACACAAGACTTTCGTAGGCAAAGATCTCAGTCTTCATCTGTGCTCTGTAGTTGAAGTGTAGGACGTTTTGATCTTAGTCCAAAGATCGTCATCAGCTTAATAAAGACTTGAACACGTTTGTGGGTCTCTTACGGGTAAACCAGAAGGAGGAGTTAACCTCTAAGTCCCTCCTCTCTTGGTGCTAAAGGTAGAAAAACATCTTAGACTATTCATACTTAATATGGCACGTTACCTCTGTATTGTCTCACCCTGGGCTAAGTTCTAAGGCTGTTGACACTTCTCTATGGCCCTGCTCCGCCCAGTAGTCCAGGCTCATGGTTTCGGTCTTAGGTTGTTGTTGTCAATAGATTTCTGTCTCAGTTTGTTGTTATAGATTGGATCCAACTTATACCTGAGTCCTCCATTGCGATTCATAGCTGGATTTTCTATGGACTCTTTGACGCCTCTCTCAAACCATCTACTTTCTTTCGATAAAACCTTAACTTCACTGTCCTCAATGAGTGCTTGGTGGCTTTGAGATGGAGATGCACACCCGACAGAGGGCTGCTAGGATTCCCTCTTCGGTGTTGACCAAGTGTTCTATGAAGTGATTGTTTTCTCTCTCCAATGTAATGTTCTTTGCATTCCTCTTCTTTGCAATGAATTGAATAAGCTACATTTGCTCTTTTTGTGGTTCGAAACGATCAAAACGTTGTACACTTCAACTACAGAGTACAGATGAAGACTGAAGAATCTTTGCCTACGATGGACAACTCCTGTACGACTGAGAACCTACATACTATTTGAGTACAAATGTGTAATAATTCTGTAAAAAGGCATCTCCGAAAGTTGTTTCTGAAGCCTCTAGAACAGGAACAGGCAAGTTTGGTTGGAGATGGACTGATTTTTTTTGTCACAAAATGGGGGGCGGAGCTTCCCTGTAGCGTCTCTAAGTCCAAACATAGAGCAGCATAGAGCAGGGGTCCCCAAAGCAAGGCCCAGGGGTCAAATCAGGCCCGTAGACAAATAGTTATTATTATTTTTCTGAGTTGGTACCATTGACAGAAGCTGAAGTTTCTTGAGGCTACACAATTATAACCTCAAAAGCCAATATTTTAGCATGAGACAGAGCTGGCATGAAGTTTCTAAGCCTATACTGTATAAAGATGTTGAGGCACGGCTAACATTTCTGCTAAATTCACCAAAGTGAATGTTTCACTGTATTGGAAACCATCTGAGGCCCTCTATGATTATACACTTCAGTGTGTAACCCAAAATGAGAAATGTTTGGTCGCTCCTCCTGATTAGGGCTGGGTACTGTTCATTTTTTTTTATACCAGTACTTAAACAATACGGTACCAGTTTTCTGTACATTTTTTGATGATACCATTAGTACCTAAAAAAAAGTTACAATACCATACTGGTATCATTTAACGGTGCCCAGCTCTACTCCTAATATCAAATAATCAGGGGGTCTGGGGATTTCTTAACTGACCATATGTCTATTCATTTCTGGATTCAGATCTCTGTTTTGTGCAATAATGTTTGTCAAAATTATCTGTGGGAAACACATGGGGCTGGATTTGGCCCACGAGCCTTACACTGTCCTGCAGCTTTGCATGTGTCAAAAAGTCTGGACTTCAATTCATGTTTCAATGATCCAATATGAAAACACAAGCAGCCTGAAAAGTTCTCTAGAGGCCCCGGGAAATAATTGTCAATCGTTAAAGGCCCTGTACATGATCATATTAAATGGTAAGCAGACAAAAAAACAAATAAACATCTAAATATAATAGTTATATCAGTTGCGTACCAACAGGCTAGTTGGTGTTGTTGACATTA
>OMNZ01011985.1:0-12281 GCA_900303255.1 Lesueurigobius sanzi | reverse complement strand
TATTTGAACACCTGTCTATCAGCTAGAATTCTGACCCTCAAAGACCTGTTATTCTGCTTTTAAATAGTCCAACTACACTCTCAATTGCTCCAACAGTTGTCGTTTTTCACCAGGTGCTTGGCAATTGCCCCGTAGCCCTTTACAGCTTTGTGAAGGTCTACAATTTTGTCTCTGGTGTCTTTTGACAGCTCTTTGGTCTTGCCCATGTTGGTAGTTAGACTTTTGACTGATTGTGGGGTTCACAGGTGTCTTTATGAAAGCTAAGAACCTCAAACAGGTGCAACTAAATTAGAATCATGAGCAGAGTGTAGTTGGACTATTTAAAAGCAGAACAACAGGTCTTTGAGGGTCAGAATTCTAGCTGATAGACAGGTGTTCAAATACTTATTTTCAGCTGTATCACACGAATACATTGTTAAAAAATCATAGATTGTGATTTCTGGATTTTTCTTTTTAGATTATCTCTCACACAGTGGACATGCACCTACCATGAACATTTCAGACCCCTCCATGATTTCTAAGTGGGAGAACTTGCAAAATAGCAGGGTGTTCAAATACTTACTTTCTTCACTGTATGTATTATACTTATCAAAGTTTGACACAATGACATGAAAATCAGTAAGTCAATTTAGTTCTGTATTTATAGCCTTCCACATAGTATAGTATTTCATAGGGCTGTACATTATTGAAAAAAGAAAAATACTTGTGCAATATTTATTATTATTACAATATTTTACTAACCTGTTAAGCAAATTGTGTCAAAATCAGGACCAAAACCAGGTTAAAACAGTATATATAAAACTATACATTTAAACTGAATTTGCAACAAATGTGTCAATGTCAGTCAGATGGAAGTCTTTAGTGCAGGGGTGCCCAAAGTATTTTACACGGAGGGCCAAATTGGAAAAGTATTAGCGAGCAAAGGGCTAAACGCAAAATACTGTTTTTACATGAAGAAAGACCAAATTCAACCAGATCTGATTACAAACCCTATAACAACTGTGCTATTGACTAGTGTCCTTAGTAATAGGCTATTCAGTCAAATCAAAGTACACTGCAAAAAATTACATCGTAATAACTGAAAATATCTGGATTTAAGAATATTTCATCTTGTTTTAAGTCATTTTGACTTGCCAAGTAAAAATGTAAATATATTTTTGACATTTTTTCATTTTTTTCAAAATGAAATGTATTTCCTAATTTTTAAGTGCAAAAGATATTTACTCTTATTTAATGTGCAATACAGTGTTTGTCTTCTTATTCTAAATGCAAAAAGACTTATGGTGCGTTCCATTTACTTCGGAAGTTGGAAGTCGTAGCTCGGAATGACGTCACATCCCAGTTGATCCCAGTTGAGGACGTTCCAGTTACAAAGTCGGAGTTTGTCACCAATGAATGAGGGCTACAGTTTTTAGCATTTGTAGCACAGCGTCTGTTGTAGTTTGCACATAACCCATGTACAATGCAAATTTCACTACAGCAGGATTTTCACATATATTTGAGTCATCGTACAGTGTTTGTGGCTCATGTAGTGCTGCAAAAATAGTTTGTAGTGCTAGTAAATTGATATTTCAAGACCTTCTACTGACGGTTCACACTGGCAGCGGCCATGTTGGAAATTCAACTCGGGGCTTGAGAGAATCGTCCGACTTTCCCAGTGGGAAATACTACTTCGGGGGGCATTCCAGTTAGAACTTCCCACTTGGAAGTCGGAAATCCCGACTTCCGAGGACAAATGGAACGCACCATTATTCCTTTGAAAGGTAAATGTTTTTACCTGCTCAAATCAAGGTCAAATTATGTTCTTTCAACAAAATGGAACTTATTTTTAGATTAGTTTTTGCACTGTAGATACACCTTAATGGTAAATGGTCACATTTATATAGCGCTTTTCTACCTGCTTTAGGCACTCAAAGCGCTTTACATCAAGGAACCACTCACCCATTCACACTCTCATTCATACACCAGTGTACGCAGACACTGGAGGCAAGGTGGGTGAAGTGTCTTGCCCAAGGACACAAGACAGTGTACACCTGCGGGGATCGAACCGCTAACCCTCCGATTACAAGACGACCCGCTCTACTACTTGCGCCACTGTCGCCCCTACAATCTCAGCACCATCTCGAGGGCCAAATGAAACCCCTTGAAGGGCCAAATTTTCCCCTCATGCCCCACTTTGGGCCCCACTGCTTTAGTGATTTTGTGATAGATATTGCATGACTTAATATTGCGATCTGATATTTTTGCGATATATTGTGCAGCCCTGGTAGCAACTAGAGATACTGTTTGGAGCAACACTGTAATGCATTAGGAAAGAAAATGTTGCATAAACCACAGCCAAACAATCGCTGAAAGCCGACTTTATTTTCTAACTCACCCCGCTAATGTACTTGGTAAACACGCATAAATCAACTGCAGCACAAGTTCGGTCAACAACTTTACACTCTAAAGTTCCAGATGCCTTTCCACATGAACCAATAACCAATTTGTCTGAGTGCAGTCAAACTATTTCAGCTCTTACAGATTGGCCATAGATCAGCTGTCGTGCTGAAGTACAGAGCATTACCTTACATTATAGCACTGGTGAAGGAGAAACACAGTTAGGCCGACTTCGAATTGATTAGCCATTTGTGTTTGAGGCAAGATTAGTGTCCAAGTGCATATCTCTTTGTGAAAACAAGTTATCTATAGTCGTCCTTATCAAATTTAGTAAGGATTCATTCTTGAAAGTTATTAAATAATCATGGAAACAACTATGGCAGTAAGAAAATGACTTTTGTTTTTACATATTTTAAAATACCTGAATTCTGTGATGGAGTCTTGAGATTTTTCCACTGTTTCATATAAGCGTTCCCCTGGTCTAAAACGTACAGAAATCGGTTTCACTGGTTTCATAAAAGTAAAACTGCACCTGCATTATCCCATTTTCAAACCGTGAAAGTCAGAGATAGCTAAGCAATATCTCTTAGCTGCTGATCAGATGCATCTCTACCCCCCACACATCCTGATCGGTCATGTGAGTTAATTAGATGCATGTTTCAGATGGAGCTGCAGGGTAGTGTTAATTTTGATGTCTAAAATATTGTGTCTACTAAAACTAAATTAAACATTGTTCATGATGACTAAAAAGTTTTAGTAAAACTATCCAGAGATGTATGACTAAATATCCAGGTATGTTTGTCGACCTAATGAAAAACTAAATAAAAATGGAAGGAAGAGACTAAAACCATATGAACTTCCAGTGATACATTTAGAAAGGACCACCTATCAAGCCCACTCTTTGGAGAATTGTTTCAACCAGGCTGTATTAATAAGACCCAAAAATGGCTCTGCAACTTCCTCAGTCTCCATGGGAAACCGTTTATGCTAATGCTAACACATTTATGTCAAATATCCTTGTAAAGGCACTCAGACAACAGATGTAATGGGCAATAGATCTGCCAAAAAGTCTAACTATCTCGTCAGTACACAGAACATCTCTCCAAAAGTATTGGGGATCATCAAGATGTGAAACAAATCTTTTGAGTTTGTCTGTGCTGGTTTTTGCTTTAGAAATCCCCCATCGGTGGGTGCCATTTTTGCTCAGTGGCTTTCTTATACTTGAGTCATGAACACTGACCTTGACCGATTCCTGTGAAGCCTGCAGTTTGTCGATGTCGTTCTGGGTTCTTTGGTGACCTCTTGGATGAGTCTTCGGTCTCGGTTCTTTGGTGACCTCTTGGATGAGTCTTTGTTCTGGGTTCTTTCATGACCTCTTGAATTAATCTTTGTTCTGGGTCCTTTGGGGGTATCTCATAAAACGATGGTATTTTTCTATGATTTGGCCTGTCCGACCAAGGTGAAGATTTGTGAAAACTCTGTTTATGCATTTGTGTGTGGCCATAAGCAACCAGGGTTTTAGGCTAATCGTCACTGCCTGCGCCAAAATATACTCAGGTCACGCATGTGACGTCAGTGTTTACATTCAGAGCAGAGGCAGCATGAACACCCTCAAAACTGTGTACGTTTTAACGATAGTTCAAGCACTTTTTGCCTCCCGGAGGAATGGCATGAGAATATTTGAATGTCACGATCCTAGATGATGCTACGCACATCAAGGGGCAGCTACCATAATGCCGTCACCGATCAGTGTGGTGTAAAAAGTAGCTGTAACGCTGTACTGCTTATCTGATGAGGTAAGTGTTGACAAGATGCAGAAGTTTACTCTGGATAGAATCTGGGGAACTACCGCATCAGTTTGGCATGCTAATGATGTGCATTAAAACGCACTTGTGCGGTTAAGTATGGGTGGCTTTTTCTTTTTTTTAAACGAGGTTGTGTGGACTCACACTTTTTTGTACACAGTTTGAGGAGGATCTTCAGTTTTACAAATACTCTGCTATGTGTGGACAAAGCCTTAGTTCCATAGATTGTGTTCTCCCAAGTTGGTTCATCAAATGAGGCTGTGCTCTTCCTCTGAATTCACTTCATTGGAACCCACTAAAACTTTTCCTGTCTGTTAGATTTTGTCTGCCCACCTGTGATGATCACCCGCTCTCTGTCCTTTGCTCTCCCTGTCGCCTATAATGACCCATTTTCTCCAGGACACCATCTTGTGATATTGACTCAATTTCCAACACGCTTTGATTGCTGTATCGTCTGTATCAGATAATGACTCAGAAAGTACTTTTAGTTTGGTCTGGCCGCTCAGTCTCGCTCTCTCTCTTGGTCGATGCACTTTTTAACAAGAAGACACAGGGGAGATTCATTTCTACAAAGACCTTTCCCAAATTGACACTGACATTTCTGGTAAGAACGATCTGGCTAAAAATGAGAGCATTGGCTGACTGAACTATAGCCCAATGCTTTCAATTTCAGGTTTCCTCTTTTGTGGATAGATAGGGAGATGGACTTTTGATGGAGTTTACATACCCTTTCAATCTTTACCTTTCCCATTTTTGTGCTATCATTCATATTATTTTTTCCCCTCATGGTTAGTGGTTGTGCAAAGCCATTTATTGTCAAAGAACTGAGTTTACAGCAACTACTCAAATGTGCCTGATCTAACATTTACATGACCTTCAACAACTGCCAGGAACATTGTTCAGGAGAAAAAAACTCACTTCAGCTGAAATACAGGACTCTGTGGCAAAATCGGACTCTCTGGGAAAACAAAATATATTTGTTTCAAGATGTACAATATGCAAACTCTTGATCAAGGACATTTTGGCTAGTTTCTAATTGAAAAGCGTAAACAAACAGGTTTTTTGACAATACATATATTTTACTTTGAAACAGAAAGTTCCAAATTTGTTCAAAAGCGAAACCTGAAGTTACTAAACTGAAAAACGCTACTTTTTTTTTCTTTTCTTTTCTGATGTGTCATAGAGACAATGTTGCTATACAATGGTTAAGTACACTTTATGGTCCCAGGTGACACACAGTTAATGCCACTGTGACAGCCAGGATGTGACTGCAACGCCCAGGAATCCATTTCCAGAGCTTGAACTTGGTTTGGTCATGACTGCTTGACAGGTTAGTTTATTGTCCATAATTGAGTTTGTAGTTCAAAGAACACAGATTTGACAGAACAAAGCATGTTTTCTTAATGAACCAAGAGAATAATTCATTTAGATGTGCAATAACACACTCCTTACTTTCCTCCTTGGTGTTCCATATGGTCACTGACTGAATATGATTGATGGATGTGGCAGGTGACTTATTTTATCCTCAGTTGTTGCCATTACTGTCAAGAACAATTATATAGAATGGAAAGCTATAAGTAGCTGACCCTTTACTGCAAAACACTGTAAAGTCTTTTAGAATGGGTTTCTCAAACCAGGTGGCCAGAATATGACAGCTGAGGGGTTAACAAACTTTAAATAGTTACTATTAGAATTAAGATGCGTTACATGTCCCAAAAACGCCACCCCAGACTTCCTGGGGAAATGGAGTATTACAGTATGAAGGTAGGTAAGTACTTGAAGCATTTCATTTACATTTATTTATTTTTAAAACCTTTCTGTTTAAGCACTGCGTTCCCGATTAAAACAAAAGTTAATTTAAACGACCTTCTGGTGCCTGAAAGACAAATCCCAGGGCGTGGGTTAAGGGCGCATTAGCACCAAAACACCACAAAACCACTGTGGAGGAGGACTATGCAACACAGTAGTCGTGGACAGTCCGTCCATGTGTCAGAGCGACACTTAATTGTTGCGACAAAACAGCAGAGGTGAAGTAATGTAGACAAAGCAAAGCAGCAACTTTAGCAGCAGCAGCAACGTGCCACTGAAGACACCGCTGCGTTAAGGCACACGGTTCAGGGCATATGGATAGCCGCCGGCTACCCACCGCACACGAAATCGTGAATGAATTGACTGGCGAATCATTCCCGCGTGCAATCGGAAACGAGGCTTGCGAGCCGTGCAGTGTGGCTTTGAGGAGCGGGAGAGGCCCGTGGTACACGCAAACAAGGCGCAGAAACAAGGACGCACGGCGGAGGTGTGGGGCTCGTGACCCGAAGTGGCCCTGGAGCTGGAGGACAAACGACCACCACAAAAGAAGCCGGAAAAGCATGTGGGCAAAAATATCAAGGTGAAAGTCTTCACAGCTTGCGTTGTATAGACCCAGCTCCCAACCCAACATTGAGAATAGATTAACTGCAATATTTTTTTATCACACAATAAGAATCTCACGTTAACGCAGCACGATAATGCTGATAACGGCCCGCACTACTTCTAACACATATTCTATTGAAATTTTGACTCATAAAGTTCTGTTAAGCAATGAGCTGCTCTTTATGTTCAAGTGATATGTTTTTTTTCTACAAAGGAGCTGTCTTTTTCTCTTTTTGTTCATTCCTCTCATGCAGACCGACTGTCCTCTGCAGAATAGCTATGATGAATGTAACAAAGGGAATTAAAGATGAGTGCTGTGCACATAGCAAACTAAGTAGGAGAAAGTATTTCCATTTAAATTAAGTTAGTTGCTACAATCTTTATTAATTCATTATCATTTCCGTTGCATATTAGTAGCTTTTTGCTTTTTCTTTCATATTTGTATTAATTTCCCTTTCAACTTAGGAATGCACATAGGAAATGTCTTACTTTTCTGTACTTTGATATAGTAAAATACAAAATGACATTCACGTGTTTTTTTGGTTTATAACTGTATTCAACAAATGTCAGATAAAACTCTAAACATAATCATCAAACCTCACATATTTTGGGCTTTTGTAGTAAGGTTTTGGCACATTATGGTTTAATACATTGTCATGAGTCTTGATGCTTTCACTATTATTCGGTGAGGAAAGAGTTGACGAAGAATGATAGTTTTACACAAATCCACGACGCTAAATAATGTGCAACGTCACAAATGGCTTCTTCCAACAGAGCCGTAATTCTGTACAAAAGGTCCTGCAGTGGAAATCATGAGGGCTGGAGTTGAACTGAGCTGTATTAATTTGTGCTAGTAGCTTTAAATACAGTAAGTGTTGCAAAAGAGCAATTGTGGAAATAAACATTGGAGCTGGTGAATGCCGTTTTGATTCAGTTAAGTGGTGTTCATAATTACAAAGTCCTTGTGCTTTTCTGCTCTGTGCTCTATTCAAGGTGCACACAATGCTGCCTACTGCTGAGCTATTATGTCTGGATGTTATATGTGGCTATGTCCTTCCGTCCTGCTGTAGCCAGAATTAAATTTGTTATGTACATGGGGTATTTGAAGGGTATTTTAGTATACAGACACTTTATGTGCTCTAAATAGGAAAACTGTAGGTTTACAAAATTGACTTTCTTTAGCTTCAAGCCATGTTATTGTCAAAATCATAGCTGGAGTTGCATTTCACTTGATTCACCTAGTTTTGAGTTGACCCTGTTTAGTTGTTTCTTGGTTGACTTCTTCTACGGTTCAGTGCTTTGATCTGTACTTCCTGGGTGAAATTGCTGTTCAAACCTGAAAATGTCCCACACATTTTTAATGACGATCATTCTGTGCACTATGGTGCCATGGAGTTATTAGCCACATTGTTGGATGAAAGAGAAAGTTAGTTTTACAAAATAATTCCCACGGCTGCCTGTGGGGTGCGCTCTGGGCCAACTCCTCACCTGACCTGTCCACCTCAACCTTTTTACACTACTTTCCTTCTTTTGTAACTTCCTCCCTTTATTTTTACTTGGTAGCGATTGTAGAAAACATTTCATGGATTGAACATATCAACCTTTTTGAGCTTTTAACCATGTACATTATGCTGTTAAAATACACCTAGAGTAAGGGGAAACAAGTCAGTTTCTTTGTCTTGATACCTAGTAATGTTTTGCTTCACTCACATATTATGTGACCAATCATAGAAAGTAGGGACACAAGTCAATTCTTGGGCATTTTGAGTTACTCACAGATTCTGAAAGTGTAGTCTCCAAGCTTTCCACAATGTGTAACGCATCTCATTTCCATCGTCCATTTTGTCATTGGCTGAAGCGACTGCCAGTCAAGCAGTTGGCGGTGACATAGCGCTAAGAATTGTTTGTTTCTATGCTCAAATGGCGACTAAAGGGACATATTGGGACTTCTAAGGGAGAATTCTTCGGATGAAGACAACCGTAAGCAATAAGCTTTTTACTCGGAGAAACTGTCGGAAATGATCACACTGGTATGTCCAGTATGGAAATGAACTGTGTCGCGGCACACCGCCACTGAATATCCTGAAAATGCACCCGATTTTCAAATACAAAATGTATGCTTTTAAAGATACCAATACTGTTATCTGAAAGATGGAGAGGCTTCTTCGTGATGTCAACTAACAGATTCTGCAAAAAAAAAAAAAAAAAATCACTCATTTTGAACACTTTTTTGCTCTTTTGCTCGAATGTTGCACTGGCGACTAGTGTCCCTGGTCACGTGTTTTGAGTAATCCTACATGATTTGGTTTGTTTTCTCAACTAAACAAAGCTCTTTGATTTTGTTGTGCAAAAAGTCCACCACTCCACGCGTTCTGAGCAATTCTGCACTAAAACTACATTCATAATAACAATTTATTAGCACGCCGTTAACAGAAAAAGAAAGTTGTATTTTTCACATTTATCAAAGACCATTTCCATGAGACGGCAACATGCAAACATAGCTCTTGGTGATAAAGTATTACATTTTTGTAAGTTATAAAACATATCAATGCTAAGGTGCCTAAAAGCAGCCACATTTCTGCACGTTACCTCACAAGGTCATTAAAAGTTATATGATGAGTGGCTGACTTTTTATCTTGTATTTATTGAAGTGGTGTTTTATTCCCCTTTTCCTTCCTCCAGACTCGCATGTTGGCAGTGATGTTCGACCTGCAGTTGTTGAGAACAGGAGCCATCAGTCAGGCTGCCGTCAGAAGAGCACATAAGCAGCATGTAATTAATCACTGCTCTGGACACCTTCCTAATCGCAGCCACGCACAATTCTCACCGCAATAATGATAGATAGGACTGCACCTCAGCAGCAAGGAGTCTTTGGGAATCCAAGGATTGCAATTACATAAAGACTACATCTGCCACACCGAGCTGATTTTTGTTTGGTGCACAATGAGGAGTCCATCTGCGAACTGTTACATGAGTAGAAATTAACAAATGCCTACACATCTTTGCAATAAGCACATAAGTAAGTTTTGGCAATAGCAAAGACAGCCTCTTCAAGATTATATTTCTGAACCTTATTGCGAAGTTACATACTTTCTCGAGTCAAAGTTTGTCTAGTATAATTAACTGTGTGAATTCCCCACACTTCTTCAGAGGACTCTTGGCTATGAAGATGTTGATATAAAAGTAGGTTTCATGTTTTTTCTTGCATCTCTTTTGTCACACCTTTGTGCTTTCACAAAATTAAAATATACATCTTATCTAAACACTATCAATGGAAGTTAACAAAGTAATCTTTGAAAAGTGAACTTCTTTATTTGCTGAATTACAAAGAGAAAGAAATTTGAGGCACACAATTTGATTGATGTGCATCAGCCCAAAACTTCAGCCACATTATTTTGATCAGAGATTAACATAAACCAAACTATAAAAGGAAGAACAAAATGCTGAGGATATGCTTCAAAGCGCACACATCTGACAAAAAGAACTTATTTGAACTTGGAGTTGTCGACAAAAATACCTTTCTCAATCCACAAGTAATGATGACAAATCAAACAACTACAACTTCAAAGTCTAAATGTATTAGGCATTTAATACAATGTGCACTATTGACCACCTGGGCCTTCATTTTGATGTAAAGTAAGTTATGCAAAATAAGTCCCTATTAAGTCCTTATCTGATCTTAGCAACTGATCGGAATGATTGTTACCAAAACTTTTACCAATGGGATGAGTTTTCCTCTGAGCCGGTCAACCAACCACACTCACCACTGCACTGCTGTATCAGCGCCGGGGCGAACAGGAAGTGGACTAACCAATCAGCGAGGGGTGGGCGTGTGTTGTTAGCAGTCACAATGCTAACCTGCTGTGAATGTGTTTTCGGTAATTTAAAACTGAACGTACCGCTGATTGGAACAACCTCTTGACTCCAGTACTCAATCCATGGGTTGGTACTCGCTGGCACATGCGGTCGGAGAATAATGGTGTAAATAAACTTTACTGATTGCACAGTTCTGTTCGAGTTTGGCTCTAGACGTCAGCAAGAGCGGGCTGACCAGACTGATATCCCTGTGTACCAAAATACAGAGGGGCATCAAACTGGACTTGGCAGGCGAGGACTGACATAGATCAATCTTACAGACTTATTTTCAGAACAATGCAAACAAGACTGCACTTTTTATGATTGGTAAAGGTTGTAATTAGTTTTGATTACATGCATACACAAACACAATTTACCAATATACCACATTCATTGACTGGTGCACATTTATTTACCACATTTATTGACTGGTGCAAAGATGGGGAAAAATTGCCTCAAAGCAATCTAGAGGAAGGAAAAGAGCAAATACATTTAAGTTCTGAAACATTATTAGAAACCACAATGCGCATGGCTGCATATTTTCTAATTTATGACTCTCCAGAAGCAGACATAGATAGAATCTGCTTTTTGAAAGATGTAAAAATAATCACCTTCCCTTAACCATATCCCATAAACGTGATTAATTATGCTGATATATCCTGGGGACAATTATGCAGTGTCTTTTGAAGTAAACGGATGGCTACGAGAGGAATCCGCAGAGGATTATTCATCAGCCACCAAGAGCCTTTTGATTTTCTTTATGAGCCAGAGGAACACTCCAGCTCGCAGCTAGGGGCCTGTTTTCTGCATAATAGCGGTTCAAAATGTTCCCCATCTGCCTCGGTACAATTGTAATCAGGCTGACACTGACGTCTGATTATTTGGAAATACTTCCAGGATCGACACTGTGGTGTGTTTTCCTCTGTCCTCTGGTGGTGGGTTTATGTGGCTGAACAACCAGGTCGGCAGCCTCTGCCAACGTTTTTAATTAGTCCAGGATGAATAGTGAAGTGTCTCCACCTCTCGGGGACCATTTCACACTTTGAACCCCAGGAAAGCACTCTTAATTGGGAGCAATTGTCTAGTTCAAGGGAAGGACGTATCACAGGGATTTTCACTTAAAAGAAATTTTGTTTACTTGGTTGGTGAACCTGTGGCGTGCAAATTGATTTGGTAAACTGGGACTTTTAGATGTTTTTCAGTCATTTGTTTGAATTTGTTTACAATGTCGGTGGATAAGTAAGGGCGTTTTCACACACGTTGGAGCGCCTTCTGGGCCGACCTGAGATCGCTCTAGTTGGAGCTGCTTTTACTTCAGCTTTAGTTCAGTCGTGTTCACATACTCTTATCTGTGCATCGCACTAAAGAGCTGCACCAGCGCCACGTGGCCAAAATCAGCTGTTCGCCGAACTCATCGCCATGACAACGAACACTGCCCTGTCAATACGTGACATGCGGGTGTGTGCCTACACGGGGATCATTTATCTCTCTCCTACTGTGATCAGCCTGCCCGCTGATGAGACAGGACAAATGTGCTGTGTGTGAAAGAAATGTCCTTAACAGGGAGCTTTAACTGTGTAAAGGAGAGAGAGATGGGCCTCGATATGGTTTTGTGTTTGACTCATGTTCCAAACGTCTCGTCCTGCAGCGCAGTGCAGAAAGTATAGAATATTACGCAGTGGTGTAGTCTGGTGATGTACCCGGACATACTCCGTATAAGCACCGCCAACTGAGCCATGTGTAGGCTATCAACCATTTGCTCCGTTTTACTTTTACGCTTTACCAGCATAAACTTTAAACACGCGAGTCTGCATCTCTTTTCTCTCTCTC
>OMNZ01011981.1:16539-42370 GCA_900303255.1 Lesueurigobius sanzi | reverse complement strand
TACTGGAGCATTTAAACCCAGCGCCGGCCTTGAGACCAGTAATGTAACCACATATCATCAAAAGTGCTGAATCTCCCTTTGTCACTACCCATGACACGCAATCCTTCCAAAACATATTCACATCACATACAAATAAATAATCACTGGGAATGGGAGCGGGCACCTGAACGCCTTGCACTGATGCCGAGTGTCCAGGAGATTTACAGCATCGGTGCTTCATTCAGCCATTGTTCAAAAAGAAAAAAATAATAATAATAACGTTTTGTCTGTTCCAAACATGAATAATTTCAATTGAATGTTGACCTTAAATGCTAATAAATAAATAATAATTTGATAACACAAATGTTCTCCACTCCTGGTTAGTGGTTGTGCAAATCCATTTATTGCCAAAGAACTGAGTTTACTCTTTTGAAATCATGATGAAACAGAAACTACTCAAATGTCCCTGATCTAACGTTCACACGGCCTTCACCAACTGCCAGGAAAATTGTTCAGGAGCAAAGAAAAACACTTCAGCTGAAATACAGGACTCTCTGACAAAATTGGACTCTCTGAAAAAATGTATTTGTTTCAAGATGCACAATATGTAAACTTTTGATCAGGGACTAGTTTCTAGTTGAAAAGCGTAAACAAACAGGTTTTTTGACAATAAATGGCTTCACACAACCCCTAACCATGAGTGAAATAAAGGCTTTTGTGTTCATCAGTTTACATCCCCTGACATTCTGACAGGGGATGTAAACTTTCGACCACAACTGTATATTACTAGTGCTATTTGTTTAAACAGCTGATCACAGAAAACACTAAAAATATCTTTAATTGAATATTCCTACGTATTGCACCACTAGACAATCATCCTATGCAATCAATATGATTAATTTATATGTTTTTTCATTCCCATTCATCATACTGACATGTGTCCAGTTAACACATGGAATACAGATT
Organism: Lesueurigobius sanzi; assembly: GCA_900303255.1. Classification (NCBI taxonomy): domain Eukaryota; kingdom Metazoa; phylum Chordata; class Actinopteri; order Gobiiformes; family Gobiidae; genus Lesueurigobius; species Lesueurigobius sanzi. The sequence goes on along the minus strand of OMNZ01011981.1, from coordinate 41,425 downwards.
GGATTCTCACTCCAACATTGCTTCTGCTTTTTTATTGATTTGTAATGTAGGAATATGACCGTATTTCACATTATATTGTAAAACTCTAGTTAATTGTTTATCTATTGTGTAATATCAGTAATTTATTAGCAATATGTTAGTCATTTAAATGCACTTTAAGCATTCTCAGGCCAGTATTGTATACAAAGGGAATTGTAATTAGTTGTTGCATTGTCATATATATAACAGAAACATATTTCCAGCTTTAAAATCATGCTTCACCTTGACTTTGGAGACGACGCTGCGTGCAGTTCAACAGGTGGTCCATAGATGGAGCTGTTCTCATTAGAATATATATTAGTTGAAATCACCACTGCTGTCCTGAGTGAACTGTCCTTCATTCTTCTGCAGCATCCCCCCTTTCCTCCGCTGCAATGCCACACGTCCAGAGGCGTGCCGTGGAAACGCACACGGACACACGCTCGTCCTGGGAGGAGTATTTAGATCCCAGCGCGTTTGAACTCAACACTTGTGATCCGCTGCCTTACTTAACACACGGCCGGCCCCCCTGTGAGCAGGTGTCAAACCACAAACCGGCAGATCCCTGGAGCGGTATGACTTAATTGAGCTATCCAGGGAAATCTAATTACAATAATGCACTGAGAATTGTGTAATGCTCCCCAGTGAGGCTGCTTTAACACCTTGCGCCGTGAGCGGGACACGGGGAGTGGTGGTGGTGAGGGGGGGGCAGGCTCGGAGGAGACGCAGCTGATGGGCTCGGGCTGTGGTCAGGAGACAACAGTAAAATATTTCATAGAGGGTGTTTTAATCACGGTTCACGGGCCAGTAAAGGCAGGGGCCGGGGATAGACACGACAATAGAAGGGGAGTGTGGAATACAGGCCGAAAGTCAAATACTGTAAATTCCATCAAATTTCATCCAACTCCTCATAAGAATGCACCGTTAAACGCACTCTTCTGTTTTGTGCATATTGATTTTTGCTTTTGCCTTTGATCTTCAAGTCTTTCCCACGTTTTTAAAGGCCGCGTCTGGTGTGAGAATTAGATTACTTTTGATTTAAACAAACTATTCTACAAGAGTTGCACAGTATATCGCCAAATACTGTATTGTTATCCAAATATTCATATTGTAAGAAGCTATAATATTATCGCAAAGTCACTGCGGGCTTAAAATCAGTTTCAGTTTAAGTCATTGTATTTCTAATTTTGTTCCATTTTAGCCTGGTTTTGGCCTTGATACAATGTTTTTAAGTCTTGTTTTGACAACATTTGGTTAAAAAAAGGCTTATCATTCTTGTTTAAGTTGAGTTACATGTACAATGTTTATATGATTTAGTAAAATACTACAGTAATTATCACAAATGATATGAATACGTTGTCGAATACTGCAATTTTCCCCACATCATGCAGCACCACACTGTACATCATTTATCAAGACGGGTGCAAAACAGTGAGAGCAAGATGAAGAATAAAGTCTGCTGTTTTGTGGCCGTGTTGCACCGAATTTAACGTTTGAAATTATGCATATTATAGTTTTGAGGCCAGAAATCTGATATGTAAATTAGAGATGGCTACGTGAGTGAAAAAAGCACAAATGCCTGGGCTGCTGCTCATTTAGCACCTGAGCTAATGCTTGATAAATGAGCCCCGCATTGTGTATGTAATGTGTCAAATATAGAACAAAACCTCTTGAAAAAATCTTGTTGGAGCCGACACGTGTGAAAGAAACCATCAATACATTTTAGATATTAGCTCAGTACAGTAAAGGCTTTTTAGAAAATGTAAATAGAGAATTTATAATGTGGGAGGAGTGCCTTGGTCTCTCGTTTTTCTCTATTGAACAAAACACATTTTGTGACACACATATGGTGTTACAAGCATTTTTACGCCTGGAAAAATGGAATAGGGATAGTCTGGAAACACATTTCAAAAAATTTTCTCATAGAGCTTATTAGACCTCAAAAAATATATCTTCATGAATTAAAATCACTTCAATTTTGAATATTTGAGTAGAATATTGAGTAGAGTAATTCTGTCTTGCCAGGTAAAGGGATTAGATTTTGCTAGATTTTCAAATAAAATTAGATTTATTTGCCATTTTGTTACTACAATAAGAACATTAATCTTAGTTTAAGTGCAATATGATGTTTTTACTTGTTTTAGGTGCAAAAATAATTCCATTGGAAGATCATTTTACTTATCTGCTCAAAACAAGGTCAAATTGTCTTTCTTCGATTAGTTTTTCCAGTGTACAACAGTAAAAAGCATTTGGCATCACATTTACAGAAATGACCATTGTAAACCAAAGTAGAACTCATTGGTGGTCAAAAGGACTGTATAACTTTGAAAACAAGCATAACTTTACCAACACACACCTCTGCTGTATTCAAAGAGTCGCTCTTTCATAGTGTGCACTCAATGAATTCCTCATTACATCTGAGATAGTCCCTTAAGGCCACTGAATAATCCAAACCTGTGCACAAACTATAATTCAGACGTACCTCTGGACAGATGTCTACTTAAACTTTGCAAGTATTTAAACGTGGCACTTAGCTTTTATTTTTTAATATTCCTCCCCCGCCGCCTAAAGTCGCAATTACACAGAAGCGCTGAGTGGAGGCTGAGCAAATGAGCGTAATGCTAGAACAAAGCCACACTCCATTTGCTCATGTGAAACTGCGGCGTACATCTGGCCAATGATCGCACACATCTCACCGTGGAGCGTTATTGAGCAAATCATAGGCATTCCAATGTGGCCATATGCGGTGGATGTATGTCGACAAATGCCAAGGCACACGCTCTGGGGGGAGGCCATCCATCCTGCCCCCATTGACAAAGTTAATTCTTTTCGAAAAGTGCCCTAAAACGGCTGCCAATACACAGGCTTTAAACAAAACAAAAAAAAACAATAGCGCGAGTTAAACTGGCCGGTATCGATGCGCGTCAAGCCATCGACCGACTGAGGCCACCTTTGTGTGAGCTGTACCTGAACGCGCCGCGACAATGGAGGGGAAAACAAGGCGCTGTACAAATAAGTGATTTGATTGTGCCCAGATAAAACGCATGACGGAGGGACTCGGATGCGGATGTGATTTGTGTATAGTTTCTTATGGAGTCAATATATGTGGGGTCTGTTTGTGATTGAGTGCAAGGTCAAAGGGACACGGGAGAGCGGGGCGAGGAGGAAGGGGGGAGGGGGGGGGGCACCGGGAGGGGAGGCTGCCCAAGGCCATCGCCGTGCACACACACAGACGGACACCATATTGAAATTAGCAAATGGACTGCGCCGTGTCGCTCGCTGGCCCATTTGCGCACCCCCCCTCTCTCCCCTCCCCTCTCTCTGCTTCCCTTGTTGGGTGATATACACGCGCCTCGCCGGGGTACATTGGGGAGAGGACGTCCTAAAACCAAACGGGTCGACTCTTATTTATTTACAACATGTTTTGCGCACGTCCCATAACACTGTAAATTACCGGCATGGTCAAGGCTCCTTTCTCAGGCAGAAGAGAGAAGAGGACATAAAGCATGCAATCTATACCATATTTAATACAGGAATCACATATGATCTGTCCATTTCCATAGATCACCTTTTACAAGTCATATTTTAAATACAAAATCCACTTTATGAATATAAATATGTGACTTACGAGCGGTCATATGTGTAAAATGATGTGCAATATGTCTATAGGCTGCAGACAGTGTCTGGCCAGTATTTATGACATTTCCACAGTAAAAGGATAAGGGATGGCTCGTTTCCATAATGCTGCTTGATCATGATCTATTCATCCAGAAGCTTCAGACATGTTGGCAGACTAAGTTGATTTTCTTAATAGGTGCTATGTAATCATGTGTCACATTTCAATTTTTCATATGAAAGTACAGTCTCTTGTATAATTCAAGGTAGATAGAAGCATCTCGACTAAACCTGGTTTGTTTTATTGATTTTGACATCATATAATGGCTGGGCGAATAAATGGCTGGGTTATTTCACCAGCTGTCCCAGAGCATGGACTACTGTTCATGAAGACTCATTCAGGTGAACATGAAAGTTTAGAAAATACGTTTTCAGAGTTAAAGAAACAAACAGGAGGAGCATCAAAGCATTGTTTCACTATGATCTTTTTGTCTGCTATTTTGAAAAGGAGCAGTTGGGAAAGCCATGAGTGACCATTAAAGGCACTATACCGGATTATTTTTATTACAAACAATGAAAGAGGGAGCGATTAAATTAGATTGTTAGTTGTGGTCCAAACACATTCCTAACCTTCCTCACACATTTCTAAAGTCCCATTTCTTCATAGAGATGAGTTTATAAGCAAATTTCACAACTAGCAGAGTCACTTTTTAGGGTCATAGTCGCAGAAATGCAAGAAAAGTAGCCTGCAAACTCATGAAATTAACAATTGCTTTAAATGTAGATGCACTATACACTGCAATATACTAAAGGAGGAAAAAACAAACTTCATTCCATTACTAGGAAACAATCAGGGACAGTGCCTTTTCGACTGGTATGTCTGAAAGAACTATTGTCATATTATATTATTGCAGATTTATTTTCTGCAATATATTTGTTCTGCCGAAAGTAAGAATTAAAAAGAGACTTAGCCTTCATTTCATTAGTATATGTCTGCGCTGTTACAGTTCTGTAATGTTACTGTAAACCTGGGCTTACTGTATTTGTGTGAGTGCAGAGAGAATTCCATCAGACATAACCCTCTTGGGACCCGAGCTGGTCTCCAGCTGCAGAAGGCCGGGCCTCCTCCATTATAGCAAACAAGTACATTTGCTTTAAGGCCAGTGGAGATTTCTAACCTTTGCTTGACATGCCGAAAAGGTCAAGCCCATCTGTGGCCTCCCCCATGGATTTAAGCCTGACCATTTCCTCCCCTCTGTGGACACCAGGATTCCCAGGATCCCAGGATTCACCAGTCCAATACCACAACCATGTCTGTGGCAAATGGCACATGAACATTTCAACCACAATCCTATCTCAGAGACTGGCCAGCTGCTCAGATCGCTTCAGCTTCTTGGCAAATATCAAAGGTAACAACGATTCAACTTTACATCTCTGCGTATAGCAAATTCATCAAATTAATCTGTTTTGGTTAGGCTATGCACAACCAAATTCATGTTTCTTCTCAAAATAGAGCAAGATCTGTACCATTGCACATTCGGTTTACACACCCAGTAATCCCTAAAATAATTATGTATCTTTTTAAATGTCTTAAAAACGTAAATGGCCAGATGTAAGTTTCAAAAACTAAAGCTGCCCTTTCATTGCTGCCAACTCTCCTAATAGTCCACACTGCCATTATATCCTCTGTTACATCACTGCCACTGCGTTAAGCACCTGTAAACGGAGCCCACCGGCACCCACTGAGTTTTTCTCCCTTTGATAGACGTATCCATGCTTATCTGCGCTCTTTATCTGTCTTCATTATTTCCCAAGCACTGGTTAAATTGGAAAAGCCCATAAGAGCGCGTGAATACATGGCAGGGGCAATAAAACAGTGGCAGAAAGCCCCCCGCCGCAGCACACTCCTCCTTAGCAAGAGGGAGATACATTGACCAGATAGTTGGAAATATTTCTGCTCCCCCACAGCTTCATATCAGTGAGCGGCGCAGATAAAGATACAGTTGGCCAAATAAATCTTCAATAAGGGAACAAAAGGTGTTGGAGGCAGTTATCTGGTGTGTGCGCGGTACACTTTATAACGTTGGGTCTGGTGTTGTTGCAGAGTAAGCGGACACGAGTGCGGTGATTCCAGCTAAAAGGCTTTCTGTGATGCCGCGGGGTCAGCCTGGTGTCATGGCTGTGGGCTGCGGGAGGGACTTCACTGTTGGTAAGACACTAGCCAGGTTTCTTTTTTAATCACGACACATCACACACTGGGGTCCCTGGGAAATGTGCAGGTGGAGGGGAAAAACACATTTAGGGATGATCTAATCTTTATGTTACACTGCGAAAAGTAATCGAGAAAAAAAAATAAGTCAATTTGCACTTGATTTGAGTAACTAGTTTAAAAGACACTGCCTACAGGCTGCGTTCATGTTACAGAATTCTATTTCAGGAGCAGGTCCCAATTCTACTCTATGGAAGAGAAACAGTTTTACAGTTTTTACAGAAACAGTTCTAAAACAAAATTGACAAATGTTGTACCTTATCAGTATTTGATAGTGATTGGACTCACAAACTTGCAAATAGAATAGAATACCATTCTCTACAGTTTCATGTGGATTGGGCCTGGAAATACAGAGAAATTAGCTCTAAAGTAAGACTAGAACTGAGCATTTTCACACTTGCCATTACTGCATGGCATTTTCAGCTGCCCTCCACCTCAACTTTAAATTACCGGCTCTGAAGAATGTTGTGATGTCATGTGAACACAACATTTGGGTAAGCTATATCATGGTGCTCAAAATGAATAGTTTACGGAGTCACGTTATAGCCATAGAGTGTACATTAATAATGGAGGTACAATTGGCTAGTTCTCCATGAAGCCAGTTAGCATACAGGGGCGAGCTCTGGAACCCGGAAGCTCCTATGGACTTTCCATGGAAACTTTTTGGCCCCTCTTTAATTCATTATTGGAAATAGTCTTGTTAATATGGCCCTCGAGTGCTCGTCTGACGTGATGTGCTAGAGTCAATTTTCTAAATATTAAAATAGGATAATTAATTAGGGGACTACGGATGGAAAGTAGCATGGTGCTAAATCTGGTGCAGCCATCTTTTTAATGTAACTGCACATTGTCCTTTATATAAACTAAACTTCAAACTTCAAACTTCAATCAAGGTTCTGGTGACAATGTGGAGTTAAAAAATCTTGACAATATGAATAACACATCAGACCAGTAGGTGGCACATTGTACTCAAAATTAGATTCAAAACATCTTAATTGACTTGAAATAAGAGCATTGTTGATGTTTTTCGTAATTTGAGAGTAATAAACTTACCTCATCTTCAGATTTTAATGAAATGTCTTTCTAAAATCAGGGACAAATTGACTTATTTGAAGCAAGTGTACTTTTTACAGTGCATAATTGCTGGTGGAAACTGCTTTGTCCTTCTCTCAGAACAATAGCAGCATCTCCTAAATTTGCTTTTATACTCCTGAATTTATTGTAACGTCACTGTGATTGAAAGTGGGGAGTTTAGGGTCCTTGAGATTTTTTGTTTGGTAAGCAGTCCCTGGTCCCAAAAAGTTTCATTCTCAGTCTTGAGTTCGTCCTGAGGTTTTGTATCATTTACTGTGAGTAACCTTTAACTCATGTGTGATGTTTTTTTACCAGCCAAATGCTGGTAGATTTTCATTTTGACTTGGAACACATTAGTTCCACTCGGCACTTGGGCCACTTGGATTGTATACATAATCAAGATGGTTTCACAGTAATGAGAAAACAAATATTCTATCAGAGTTCTAAGTCTCGTCTTAAGACCCACTTTTATTCTCTGGCTTTTAACACGGCGTAAGTTGTGTGATCCTTTGTGTCTTTTATTTATTTTATTACTTCTACTGTGTGAGTTTTATAGATTGTATTACATTTAAGTTGATTATTTATTTCTATGTATCGTTTTATGCTTACACTTGTTTTATGTTTTTATTATTTGCTTTATTATTGGTGTAGCTACATTGAGATGTTTTGTCTATTGCTTTAATTCATTGTGTGCAGCACTTTGGGGCTGTCATGTTGGTGAAATGTGCAAATACAGTGGATTGGATTATCTTTAAATCCTCAAAATGGTGTCCATAACAGGAAAAGGTCACTCAAACCATCTATAGTAACTAGTTAGGCCCAATATAGAGTATAGAGTACTTGACAATACATTTATCGTATCGAGGCACCTGTATCGTGATACGCAAAGGATGAAAGAAAATGAATTTAATGTGCTTGTTTGACCCCATGGTTTATTCCAAACGTATCACAAAAACACACAGTACACACATACAGTAATGGCAGGTTTACTGAGCATATTCAGCATAATAAAAACTAATTTACTGCGCCCATAAGATCATTTTTCATACATTTCTTTTGTATTGTGTTATGGTCTGGCCGTCTCTGCTCAGACTGTTGCCTCCGCGACCCGGCCCCAGATAAAGCGGATTGTATTATGGACACTGTACCGGGATACACTTGTATCGGGATATATATCGTATCGTGGACTCTGTATCGGGATACCCAGTCCTATTGTGTAGGCTCCCAGTCATCCAGGAAATTGTAATAAAGATTTTCAAATATTGTGTATACTGAACTAAGTATATTTGAAAATCTTAACAACAATCTTTACTATGACATGTTTTTACATGCCCACACTAATTAAGTTCAGCACCAGAAATGTAATCTCACACCAACATTTTCAAACAACTTCAGGGTTTCCCGCAGGGCATTAAAAAGCAAGTCATTAAATGATTTGTGTCAAAAATAAGGCCTTAAATCTATTAAAAAGCATTAAATAGAATTCAAACTGGCATTAAATCAAAAATTATTGGAAAATAATGACATTGTTACTGTTAATTTTACCGCAAAAGTCTGTCAAAAAATATAAAAATGAGGGTCTAGACTGGAGTTTTAGCAGAAATCATGCTGTATTTCTATTGGATATGGAAATTAATATTAAATATGTCCTGATTTGTGGCGTGTGGAAATCTGTAGTTTGTGTTTGGGCATTAAAATGGCATTAAGAAGCATTGAATATGACTTTCCGCTACCTCTTTTAAACCCTGAACTTACTTATGGCTTAGAAAATCTCTAAATGGCCTGTAACTTTTGGAAAACACTAGCCACAGTAACCAATGAGCAAAAAAGTCAAGTCAAGCCCTGTATCTGTTGACCAGAACTGTCCGTGATAACAAAACAGTCTGCTGTCTTTCATACTGGATCAGAAAATCAAGGCTTACGACCCAACTTAGGTTTGAAAAGAAGCTATATTTAGGTTATTATCAAAAATAATAACCTAAATTTAATTCAAACTCAGTATATATTTAACCTATGACACACATGGGACACATTTTAGACCATCCTTAATGGCCAGTATGAGTTGTCCCTCTCTACTCTTCCCTCCTGTGTTGAAATGCATGGGAACAATGTTGGAATGTCTGAGTATTGTGTACCTATGGCCAATATACAGTGCTCCATAGGTTGAGAACCATGAGTAAAATATCACCACTTTCCTTTCATCATTATGTAATACTGTAGTATGGTATAACTGGATAAATTTAGACAAAGTGGGACAAAGGTCTAAAGTGATGGCCATTAGGATTTTTAGGAAGGCGGCTCAGCTTAGCATTAAGTGATGAGGAGAGCAGGAGGGTAACCTGATAAATGCACTTAAAACAGCCAAGATGGACAATGAGAGGGCGAAATCTCAGACGCCGTGCACGCGCCCGAGTGCGTGTGCCGGCGAAGCTTTTGGACCAGCTATTGATCAGCTTCAGACAGTCCTGGGACAGGCTGGAGGTGTGTGCCGTGAGCTCAGAGGGGACAGATAGAGGGGACCAGAGGTGGACACGGGATGAGCATCTCCTGAAAGTGGGACAAGTCATGTGATGTGGTGGGACATGAAGTGATAGAGATGAGGGATTAAAACCTAGAATTTCCTTTGCCGTTTGGTCCAAAATCACACATTACAGAAATAGGTCACAAAATATTCTAATCTGGAAAGTTAGGACACAATATTGTACATTTTATGCAAAAATTTTTTTTTTTTTAATTCTCTACTACAACATTTTTAATGCCTCAAATGCAACAAATCTCTTTTTTTTCCCCTTAAAAATTGAAAACATTAGATTAAGCCGAGGAATGGGGTATAAATTGGATATTCAACAACACACATATTGGGCCAAAAAACGAAAATGAAAAAAATGTAAAATTCAGTGAAGCGTTACCAGATTATATTTTTCCTGTATTTTTTTCAGATTTTCTCTATTGACAAAGTACATTACTCTGTTAAAATAATGTTTTCAATAATAATCTCAGCTTTATAGGTTTTTGTCAATGCTTAAATGGCCAGTCATTTGTAGAAAAGCACAGTATTGTACATTATCTTAACAATTTTATTTTACCGTTTGTAATAAATGGTGTTATTTGGGTCATAGGGTGATGGTGAGTCCTGACGTCACACTTGAGAATCACAGTTCTAGATTAGCTCAACACTACCCAGTACCCACCCAGGCAGGCTGGAGGTCTGCAGTGTGGGCTCAGGCAGAACAAGTTCAGGGGAGGAATGGAAAAGCAAGATGTCTGTCTTAGCGACTCCAAGAGTGTGTTTGTGGGCAACATAAGTCAAGACAGGATTGTTGTACGAAACCGATTTGTGACGTAATGCATCCATCTGGGGGCGCTGATAGAAAACGCCCAGCTCTTGTTATTGAATAGTAATAGGCTTGTCGGCCACAGCCTCCAATTTCACAAATGGAGTAATAAATACTCACAACAGAACGAGTGCAACAGTAAGAATGGCTGTAAAGGCTGTGCGCGCCTCTGAAACAAGCCAGGAGAGATTGTGACCACGCAAAGTGATGAAAAGTGTGTGTGTGCGGAGCGCGAGCCGCCGGGCCGCTCTTGGTTTCTGTGCCACCAGCTCCTCTGGGCATTTGCGTGCTCTGTTTTCAACCTAAGTGTAATTTGAGGCGCCGGGTTGATACAAAGTGTGTGCAGCAGCTCCGTTCAAAGCCAATCACTCACTCTGACGTGTAATCCTTTCCCTCGCCATCATCAACGTTGCTTTGGGAATAATGAAACACACTTAAGCAATTCACAGCAGTGGTACAGCTGCGAGCGGGCCGCATCTTGATGAGATGTCTCGTAACTCTAATGAAAGGTGTTTTGACCTGTCAATGGGCGTAAATGATTGCCCCGCTACTGTATCTGTGGGAAATGCATTGATAGCCATATCTGGCCCAAGCGCTGATTTGCATGAGAAACGAGCAGCGCGTTGCTGTTGAAAATACAACACCTGGCAGCAGTCACTTCATTTGTGTCATCTTCTTCTGCAGAGATGCGCAATGAATCGCAATCAAATTGAAATCGCAATTGAAAGTGTAATAACCAATTCGTAAACACTGTAGTTATTTAGGCAGTACAATAATAACAAAATATTCTGTCTCTTTGTGGTCTTGTAAGGTATAGTACAACCAGCAAACTCTGTACATATTCTGAAATGCATGGATTCCATTTCATATTAAAGCCAAATGTTAATGTTCATGGACATATTGTTAAACTGGTATGTATTTTAAAAACTGAGCAATCTATTCACAATTGCAATACTTGCAAAAATATACTAAAGTATCATAGATATTTCCGCAGCCCTATTACTTCCCTCTTCTGCACTCATGATGCCCCTCTTCTGCACTCATGATGCCAGTGTTGCCTTGTAGAGGATTATTAGTATTAATTGGTAGCAAGACATTAAAGACATTTCTACAAAAAAAGGAAATTGGCTCTTATAATTATATAGAGAAGGGAATACTGGAAGTCCCTGGAATATCAGCTTCCAGAAATAATGGAGCATCCCCCCTCCGCCCCCCGCCCCACACCTCCATCAGTGAGCGTGTCTGTCTGCCTGTTTCCTGTGACTGATCCATTTGCTACAGCTCCTGGCCCTGCTGCGGCTGAGGAGGACGCCTGAATGGTTGGATGAGCCAGTGGGTGGTTGGGTGGCTAACAGCTGCATGTCTGCTCAGTCAGTGGGTGCTGCAGAGCAGAATGGGTAAATACAACAGGCACAGGGCAGGGTTGGGGCTAAGAGGCGCACGTCAAGTGGAATGACTAAGTAGCAGACACATTATCCTGTTGGTAAACACCAGAGCAAGTACTTACTCTGCTACGCTGCTTCTGAGGAAACGTTCTTTCTTTAGCATTTGCTGATAAGCAACGACTTTAATATTAATTAATATTTATTTATACGTGTTGTGTCAAGATATTGATATCAATTATTTTAGTATTTGAAGAGTTCATTTGCAAAAACAGATGTTGCAGTGCCAACGTATGTTTGGTTTTTCTCTTTGTGTAGCTGTTTTTTAATGATCTATTTTACTGAATCAGAAACATTAAGTCACTTGTTATTGATCAAATTGATTCAGCATTACATTTTCTGATGCCACCTGTCGACTATGGTGATGAATATCTCAAACAAAAGATTCAAAACAGAGATATCTGCTTTTGCAAATGAACTCTTCATTTATTATCAAAATGTTATATTTACATAAACATTAAAGTAGATTTCTTCACCATAGTAAATAAAACCATAAGTGCAATAGAGGCAATGCACTGGCACAACCAGGCCTTTGCTCTTGGGCATTAAACTGTATCAAAGAGCTTCAGATGTATTCATCGGAGACATTATTCACTTATAAGTACAACACAAAACAGTGACAGAGTTTCGGGAGTATTTAATTCATTGATCATTTACCTTGTTGAAAATCAAAATGTAAAAGTTACACAGATAGTGATGATTGGATGACCAGAGATATCAATGTACACCATTGCCAAGTGATAGATATATCACACTACGAGTCAAACTGCTCAAAAGCAGGAAAGCAGTTGCCGGCCCTGTCTGCAGTTTGTCACTGAGGGACCAGTTTAGACACTGGAGTTGAGGAAAATGACATACCCGCTTAGGAAGAGATGAGGGCCCAGGGGCACATTATGAAGCATGCTTTACAAACAGATCTGTGAATGAGATCAGTACCTACGTTACAAATCATTTGGCAGGAGCACTGATGAGGAAATGCTGTCCAAAACAAAGATGGCTCAGGTATGTCACATGATCAGTCAGAAAGAGACTATGATAATGAGGTAGTAGTCAGCAGGGCGCTGCATACTTTTTATGATATTTCGGCAACCTACTGTTTTGATGGTGATATATGTACACACTTGTAATGTAAGACATGTTTTAGTCAATACAGTGCCATACAAAAAACAAACAAAAAGAAAATACTGGCCACAAAAATGCTGAAAGTATACTGGACAGGTGTTTCATAATCTTCAGGAAACGGCATGTTTGTCCTAATGTATTTCACACTCAATAAACATTGTGACATTTTGACTGCAGAGCATGGTAGCAGGGAAGGCCTAATTCATGTTAGGGTGATGAGGTACAGGAGTTGTCAAACCAAAAGTATGGCAGTACTGGAGCAGGCCAACACTAGGCCTGTTATATGTTATTGAGAGTGCATTAATATAACCTGTTGCTTTGATCACAGTATCATATTGTGGAGTTATGACACATTGCATTAGAGTTTTCAGTAGTAAGCACACCTTTCTATTCATAAGGAGTGGGGGAGCGAGGCTCTGCTGGAGTAACTCAGTGTTACGGTCATCCAGCTATAACAGGATCTGTGTGTCCCACCAGAGATCACACCTTGTACTCACATGCGGCTGCGCTGTTTGAGCGTGCTGCTGACACTTTATTACTTGCATAGCTATTCACATATGAACGCTGGGACATCCTCCCTCACTGTCCTCACAAGGGCTGTCCTCACAAGACGCCCGCTCCCTCCTCAGCCAGGAGGTGTTACTGCACTCTGCACAGTGTCGACACCAGGTCAAGACGAAGTGATCATGTGCCCAGTGTACTGTGTGGGACAACAGCCTCCCACTGGGTTATAAATAAAGCGTGTGAGAAGTGCCACCACTTCAGGCCAGCACCTGCCGTTTACCTCCGTTTGGTTCGAGCTCTATAAATGCAGGCACAGCTATTAAAAGAGCGGAGGTGTCTAAAATAGTGAGAGCAGATGCTGCGCACCTTGCTGTGTGTGTGCGGGAGGACTCGGACATGGGCTTTAGGGGACCCAAAATAGAGGTTGACATATGGGCCTGTGATTGTTTGAACATGGAATCTCCTGGACTTGAGCCACTCACCATAAATCCTTTGATACTGCCAGCCACTGATCATCTTTCACCTAGCTCCAATCGGGCCTAAGCGCGCCAGGGGCAATTTCCATGGGCTCAAACAAAGACTAAATTTGGCTTGAGCGGGGACATGAGCAACACTGATGCAGAGCAGTAAATGAGGCCCAACACTAGAGTGAAGCGTGGCTCAGAGGTGTACAGACAAAAGCAGCGTTCAGAAGCACATGGAGACCTGGAGGTTATGTCAGCTTTACCACAGCTCCTTTTATTGCCCAGTTCCAGAGTAAGACGGCTGACTAAAGTGGCCTATGCTCGTATGGTTAATCATGAGACCAGATCTACGGAGATCACATGGTGCACTGCTCTGAGAGGTATATCCAAGGACATTTAAACTGATCACATTAACATTTTTTTTTTTTTCAGGAGAACAAAAGATGATAAAGACCAACTTCACCAGACTTTAAACTGTACACCCAGTCTTCCAATAATAAATATGTACATGTCCTGATCAAGTCCAGGAGGAAACACAACGTGGCCAGGTGCCTCTGCTGCCTTCAGCAGATAATTAACGATTGTTCAGTTTTCTTAAAAACAAAGCCTTTTGTCTTGTTTCTCAAGAACTGGCAACGACTTACTCAGAAGAGCTGAAGGGTAGAGGCTCCATTTGTACAACATGACCACTGACAATTAACAAAAAACAAAAAGTATTACTGTACATAGTATTTCTTATATATTTTAAATTAATCTTCATCATTCATTTTTATATTATACTAATAACCAGTTTGCATTTGTTCTTTTTTCAGTAGTGTCCTCAGAGCATTAGTTAGAGTCCTGTCCAGCACAGTCACTGGTTTTCTCTGGGCAGCGTTGGCCCCGGTCCTAGTCTGTGATTGGCTGATGTCATCCCTCTCGGCCAATCAGACTTTAGCCTCCAGCATCTCCAGAAAGAGTTTGTGCATGGGCACCTTGCCCTGCACCTTGATGCTGTAAAAGTGCTGCACTGCCTTGGTGGCGGTCTGTCGGAGCAGGGGCAGGGTCATGAGCAGTTTACCTGCCCGTCGAGGGTCCTCCTGGTGTTGGCTGCTCTCGTAGTCCTGCAGGGCTTCGTGCAGTGCGTCCTGCAGCTTCTGCACAGCCTCCATGTCCTCTATGTGCATGGAATCTACAGGGCGAGACACAGGGCCTTAACAATCTGACATGACAACAAGGAATCTGTGACAAAATTGTAGTTTGCACTTTGAGGCACTGGTAATATAACAGGAGTGATGGGAAATGGATTTTCTAAAACATAATTAAATCTGATGATTGATCTTTACTGCTGCGTCAGCGCTGGAAACATTATCAGTGTAACTCACTGCACCGCGATAAAGAATAGATCATAAACCAGAAAGAACCACTTGTGCTTTATTTATTTACTTCTCTATTCTCACTGGAGTGTTCAGGATGTTCACATGGCCCCTGACCAGGACGACTGAAAATCAATGATATCCTCCGCTAACAATGGCATGAATAGCACCCAATCTCTGCGGAGTGAGTACACATTAAACACAGCACTGTTTCAAAGGACACAAACAATGTGAATGGCTTCCATTAGAGAATTGGACCACATAAAAAAGCCCAGGCTGAATGCTCCAAAGTCTCTTCAATTAATTTCCCTCGCAAACCTCAACGGTACGACCGACTGATGAAAACAAAAAAGCAATCAGTTTTCTGCTGCAGCTGACATCTAAGACTGATCCAACCCAGACAAGCATGTAGATATAGGTTTACGGCGTATCCTTTATAATACTATTAATAAACTTCCTCTTTGTATTCCTAAACCTCGCCTAGTACTTCGCTGACAACATTAAAATGGGTCTTCTCAGATTTTGTTAGCCCAGTTCTGTCCCGGTCGGTGTTAGAGATCTCATCAGAGCAGCTACAGTTTCAGTTTGGAACGCTCTTCTCTGGTCTTCCTCTCCCCTCTAACGTTTCGGTTCAGTTTTTTTTTTTTTTCTCTTTTGCTCCGGGACTGGCTGTTTAACCGCCGTCTGGCCCTCAGGAGACCACGTGTCATTGGCCGGCTCACTGGTCTCACCTTGCCCGCGCATATTTTACCGCGCGGGACAATAAAAAGCAAAACAGATTTCAGACTTCGCCCCAAATTCATTGACTGGAACAACTGTATTCCCAAGACCTTGAGACATTTCTCACCCCAACGGTTTTTCAAATCCACAGCGTACAGAATGAAGTAGGTCATTTTGGGAAGTGAATGAGGGAGGAGGGAGAGGAGGAGAATGAGAGAACAAAAGACAAAAATCTAATGTGCTGTGACATAATTTAGCCACAAAGTAACACTGGGCTTTTTCAGAAACGTCTCTATTGCCGGTGTATAAACATAAAAGTTATGCTTAAACTGATTTGAATGCAAAGTGATGCTGTGTTATGGCTTGAAGTGGATAAACGAAAATAAAAAGAGAGATAGAGTCATCAGGACAGATGGAGGGAAAGAGGACAGGAGAAGCCGTATAGTCCTTGGAGGAGGGGAGGACTTAAAAAAAAAAAAAACAACAACTTTGAAGAAACAATTTCCTCGCAATCCATCAGTGAGGCCCGTCGATCGGATTGATAAACTGCTAATTACAAAATCAATCGCTATGAATTTTCACAGCTGTCAGACAGAGGGGCTCCCGAGAGAGTGATTTCCCACAGACCTCGTTCTAATGTGGCGGGCGCCCTCCTCCCCCCGGCCCGCTCTGTTCGACCCCCAGTTCTCCTCTCCGCGCCCCACCTCTGTACTAAAGCCGCGCGGACTGAAAGCAAAGCCCCGCCATCAGCATTTTCATTTTTCAGGACGCCACGAAACGCGGGGAGAGCGGCCGCTGACCCAGGCGAGCATTGATCAGAGCGGGACAGCTCCTGCCTCCTCAAAAGGGGCCTGTCGATAGCCGCGTGCCATCTTCGTATTGGAATAAACGAGGCCTATCACTCCCTGATACTTATTCCATTGGACTTAACACATTTTATTGACAGTCGCCGCGCTCCAAATGAAATGCTAAATTTATCTCTCCTGGCTGCTGTGCCCTGCAGCTACTGTTATGGAGATAGAGACAGAGCACGGGAGAAATACCACAATATGGAAGGTGTTCAATTAGAAAAGCTCGGCCCACACGGCCCTTATCATCTCGATCTCAGGCTTCCAAGTAAAGGTTACATGGAAAACTCCGAAAACTCACCAATGTCAGGCCTCCAACTCAAAATGTGTGCATATTACAGTGCTCCGTTTAATTCACAGAGAAGCAAATTAATACTATTTACTCATTACAATGGAAGGGCAATGTTTTATTTTTCATGCCTACTGCATGTTGTTTATTTTTTAATTTAACCACTATAGTTGATCAGTAACAGTGGAAATCGACAAACAAATTGACTATTGAAATTAAGCTGGACACACATTGGAGGATTTTTAGCCAGATTTTTAGTCTGAGGAGGCGTGGCTCAATAAAAATCTCATGGCATGATCTGTGGTGGAACTCCTCATGTGTGTGTGTGTGTGTGTGTGTGTGTGTGTGTGTGTGTGTTCGTTCTCATGTCCTTAAGTGTGTATGGTCTGTGCGCAGATCTTCAGATCTCAAAAGATTTTAAATCATCTAGTGTGTGGGCACCTTAAGTCTCAAACGACTTTATGCTATAGTTATCTGAATAACTGTTAATATGTTATGTCAACATACCAGACACCTATTCAGTTTGTTGTTTATGCTTTGTGTAGCTGAATATATATATAATTAAACTCCGGAGCAACTTATAGTCGGCAAAATACAGTACATAACATAATGTTTATATTGAATGAAATAATGTGTGTATAATAGGGAAATGCATAATAAATATCGGTTGTCTAGTTCAGAGGTTCCCAAACTTTTCAGGCTGCGATCACCCAAAAATTAAAAAAAGTAATTTGAGACCCCCACTTTAAAAAGCTTTAGGTGCTTATAATATCAAGCAGCAAAACTAAAAAAATCTGGTTTAACGATATAGTTTTCCATAGTTAACGTGTGCAATGTGACATTTATTCACAAATATATCCTGTTTTCAATTCCGAATTTAGTAAAATGGTGTCATTATCATACACTTTTGTGAGTTGAAATCATCATGGGACCCACTGCTCTAGTTGACTTAACATAATGATGGATGATTTGCCAGGTCTAACTCATGCTTGTGTTCTGTGCCCGCAGGAGGCCCCACCTGAGTTGGCGAGGGCGATGGCTTTGAGCGTAACGAACTCCTCCTTCTCCACCTTGAGCTTCTTGTATTTGCGCACCAGCTGCAGGATGGACAGGTAGAGGTCGAGGAGGCCGGTGAGCCGCGAGTGCTCCTCGTCCATGATGTAGTCCTCCGCGTACACCAGCTCGTCCTCGTACGGCAGAGAGCGGAACACGATGCTGAGGATCAGGATCTCCATCCAGGCGCTCTGCAGGAGGCTCATCTGGTCGCCCAAGGACAAGGCGGAGAAGCCTGGACACATGAGCAGAGACGCAATTAGACTTCATGTAGTGTGCAGAGGTTGAAGGTACAAAGCACTAAGGTACTTTTACTTAGTACACTTTATGATACATACTCTACTACCTGTACTTTCTACTCCACTACATACATGAACTGAAGTAAAAGTATTTTGAATAGTGGTGTTCTGTATGTATCTTCATGACAACTGGTTTTGACCTGGTTTAGCCCTAGTTTAGTCCTGGTTTAGTCCTGTTTATATGTGGTTTAGTCCTGGTTTACACCTGGTTTAGATGTGTCCTGGTTTAGATGTGCTTTGACCTTGGTTTAGTCCTGCTTTAGACCTGGTTTAGTCCTTCGTTAGAGCTAGTTTAATCCTGGTTTAGAACTAGTTTAATAATAATAATAATAATGCATCGGTTTTATATAGCGCTTTTTTGGACACTCAAAGACGCTTTACATGGCATTATTCTTTCACTCCATACTTGGTGATGGTTTAGACCTTGTTTAGATCTGGTTTAGTTCTGGTTTAGTCCTGCTTTAGACCTGGCTTAGCCCTTCTTTAGACCTGGTTTAGACCTAGTTTAGTCCTGGTTTAGATGTGCTTTGGTCCTGGTTTAGCCCTTCTTTAGATCTGGTTAATTCTGGTTTAGTCCTGCTCTAAGACCTGGCTTAGCCCTTCGTTAGACCTGGTTTAGATGTGCTTTGGTCCTGGTTTAGCCCTTTAGATTTGGTTTAGTTCTGGTTGAGTCCTTCTTTAGATCTGGTTTAGTTCTGCTTTAGACCTGGTTTAGTCATACAAAATAACGGTTTGTACAAAATAACTGTTCATAAAAATACTGCCAATTTAACTATTTCAATAATTTAATAATTAATTTAATAATTAATTTACCTTTTTCTTCTAAAAAATTGGTCTCTTCCATGACATGAGGTATTAGTGATAGATTTTCCTAAAGTCTTTAAAAGTTATTAGCCATACTGTTGCCTTTATATGATGCAATTGTGTCACAAAACATTCAAATCCTGTGGTTCCCACTCAGTTGGTCAGAAGATTCCCACGTTTGTAAACTTGTCTCAGTGGCCCGGGACACATGCCTTGGCCCATGCTAACCCGGGCTGTTGGCTTTAAATGCGGGGTGCACGCTCCACTTTGAAGCCGGTGTCACAGTGGGCTTTTGGACTCTTGAGTGGGCTTTACTGTGAGAGCGGACAGTGCCAAAGGTCCCGCGGACACAAAGCCACGCTGTTGCCCCTTGTATCATGTCACTGTTGTGTCGGTGTGAGGGGGATTAGCACCAGGACATATTCTCATTGGAGGGGTCGAGGACGTGGCATGTACGGGGCGTGGGGATACTCGCAAATGTGTCAACAGCGTGTGCGCGCACCTGACCGCAGAGGCCTTCAGCGGAATAGAAAACAAACACTCAGAGTGGGCAGCGAGTTTAAGTCCGACCGGAATAGCAGCTAACGCCGCGAGTCGTAACTTTTCCGCATCATCGGCTCAAAGTGGCTCTGCGCTAACTTCCCTTTGGAGGACTCCTGCCTGTACTCAGAATAGACTATTAAATGACACCATATAGTCTTCAGTAACCATAGCGGCGCACTCATTGTATACATAATCACATAGAAGCTGGGTAGAGTAGCACATTATATTCAAATCATTTTACTCCAGTAGAAGTAAAACATAGTTGAGCCAAATAATAGTACTAATCTAGTCAAGTACTTGGAGAAAATACTTCTTGAGTAGTGAGTAAGTCATTTGAGCATAAAAGTGTGATTTATGTTTCAATAGTAACATAAATTATGAGAAACAAAACATAACATCGTACAAAACACAAACTACATTTGTTGTACATGTCACATGAAGCTGTTGCCACTTGCCGTGGAACAGGTCACTACAGTTGTGCTCAAAGGTTTACATCCCCTGGCAGAATGTAATCTTATGCATTTCATAGAATATGAATGATAACACAAAAACCTTTATTTCACTCATGTTTAGTGGTTGCGTGAAGCCTAGCCTGGTCTTGCCATACCCTTGTACTCATTTCGTACAGAGGGTCTGGATCTTCACAATTGAGCTCCGTTTTCAGGCGAGAGGTTTGAAATGATTGGATCTGATCGCTACCGTTTGGTCCTGACGTATGACGTCACCTACAACACCCGCAGTTTACGCATGGCCAGGCTACGTAAAGCCATTTATTGTCAACAAAACAGTTTGTTTACACTTTTCAACTAGAAACTAGCCAAATGTCCATGATCAAAGGTTTACAATTGTGCATCTTGAAACAAACATACATTTTTTCATAGAGTCCAATTTTGTCAGAGTCCTGTATTTCAGCTGAAGTGAGTTTTTCTTTGCTCCTGAACAATTTTCAACAAAACAGCCAAAAGATTAAAGGGGTATGTAAACTTAAAAGGGTATGTAAATTTGAAAGGTTATGTAAACTTATGAGCACAAGTAGAAGTTAAAAGGACTGTATGATAAAACTACAGTACAGTTATGTCAAAACGTTACTCAAGTACATGCACCTGAGTAAATGTACTCCTGCCTCATAGCAATTACGTTTTAAACACTCTTAATCTAAATCTTTATAAAAAATATAACATTGAATAAACATATAAAATATAAAAATAAACTCAGGTTAGCTAATGTCAACATGTGGCCTTGTTGTTATTTACTAAAGTGAGTAATGAAGCAGCTCTGTTCAACGATTGTACCTATGAGTCAGTTCATTATGTTGAGATTCTGTAAAAAAACAAATGTCTGATGTGAGTTGTGCTTCAGACTGGGAAATGCCTCCAGTGAGAGTCTGTCCAATGATGCCACACGAAAACTATGAATAGATGAGCACTGTGAGAACTGAAACAAATTAAAAGGTAAAGCAGAATTGGAAGAGCAGAGCAGATAAGCATCCTCCCGTTATACGTGCCGTTAGCTGTCAATACAGTGCACTCTCTCTCATATGCACATACACATCTCCCTCCTGTCCCACAGCGCTGCTCAGTGCCTTCAGGCAGCCCATTCTGACAGCATATTAGCTCTGCGGCTCCACCCCTGATTAATATGATTGCTTTTTACAAGTTTGCCATTGTCACACCCAGCGGATGATTAACAGGCGATAGATTACAGTATTGACCAGGCTGCTCACCAAAGTGACGCCCCTCGTTCTCTCTTAAATATAAACGATCTTACTGGGCCCTGATGTTTATCTCTGGCTGCTGGGATACCTGGAGCACACGTGTGAAGGCCCGTTAGAGGAAGAGGCATGAGGAGGAAGAGTGTGGGAAAGTGAAAACAGTGCAGAGAACAGAGGAGACCGGCAGAGAGCTACCTGAGTGTTCCATTTTCCTTATCGAGGTGATGACCACTGCAGGGAAGAGCTGGAGGATACATTAATTAACAGATTGTGATCAGAATGTGAGGGCCTTCACATTTTGAAGGGGAATCAATAGTCAGTAGAATGGAGTGCTAACAGAGAGGTGCTGGTGCTGAGCTGGACCGGTCAGAGGTCTACAGAGCACAAATTAGACCCAACAAAAGCAAACTGCCAAAAGCACTCAAGACACGGCTATTATCAGTGGAGGCAATAAGCCATATTTGGTGGACGCCTGTGCTATTACAACTTTCCGAAATGCATCTTAAAATGTGTTGTGTGATTTCCCTGTCTGCATACGTGGCCATTAAGTTGGACAGCCTGTGGACTGGCCGGAGGGAAATTGTCATGCGAGCGGAGACGTGCTCTTGATTGCCGCATCAGGTTGGCATCACAATCACAGGCGAGGCTTTGTCTAGCCTTTTAATGCCAAGGAGGACTGGAGCGGAACTAAAGCGCTGCACCCAATGTGACAGCGCTATGTGTGAAGGCCTGGTTGTGGGGCTGGTTGGAGAGGCTTTCGAGCTGTTCCGCTGCGGCAGACACCTCTCAGCCATATGCACGCAGCAGCCTACAATTACCTTTGACGCTAAAAGTCCTTGAATTTAATCCAGTGTTGTGAGATGGAGAGGTGGTGTTTTTCCCCGGCTCCGTCCCCTCTTCTCGGGGTCTAAATTATCGCTCCAAATGGGATCTCGTGTCGTTGCCTCGCCTTTTTCCACTCAATTTAATGGAGTAATGAAGTGACTTCCCGACTGCGCAGGTCACACGGTGCTCCGGCCGCTGCACTCTGAAGGTGGCCCGGTTAAGTGCCGTCAGAGTGGTTGATTTCCTCTAATGAAATATCAATATTTACATCTTCATTTCCAGCCCACTGCCTTGGCGCGCTTTGACCAAACATGACACAGTATTGACCAAAGCACAGCGGCCTGTCTGAGTGCTTCAAGGGCCTTTTCACTCCACTGCTGAGTGCACCGCCTCATCTCTGTCCAGAAGATTTGTCGCAGGAAACTCGCACATAATAACATTTGTTTTTTTTTGTTCCCGGGTGAAGACGCCACTTTAATTATGTGCAGTAAGCTGTGTATTATAAAATGTGCGTCTCTTTTAAGAAAACAATCAGAAGCGACAGTTCTATCACTAAAAGGCAGCTAAGTGCATCTGACACCATCGCTCACGACTCAAATGGCGAAAAAGAGCACTTAAGAGCGACACCGGGAGCCAAAAAACATCATCTCTTTTTATCAGCGGCGCCCCCGGCTGTGGGCAGGAGGGGGCAGGCACACGCACAGACGGTGGGCGCGGACCCCCTCGGTGAGATTAATCAGAGGCCGTTTCATCTGCCAGAGCGCCGGGACAGTCCAAAATGAAATGCTGGAGATTTCTGTTGAGCTTGAGTTCATATTCTATTAATTTATTATTGTTTCCCTCTCCCCGCGGGCCATTAGCGCGTGCAATAAAAAGAGATGTAATTACGAGGCACGGTGGCCCCCTCCAGCTGCAGCCCCCTCGTAACTCACCCTCAATCAGACAACGGGAGCAGACGGGGGGGAGTGGAGGGGGACGCAGAGCCGGAGCGGGGCAGGAAGGAGGGATAAAAGAGGAGAAGAAGATAGGGGACCAGTGAGGAGGCAGATAAGGGGAGCGAGGAAGCCGGAGATAGAAAGAGGAAGAGGAGAGTGGGCCGCGGCTGGACAGGGGTTGATCTATCGCGGCCGGCTATCAGAAGGACAAGCGGGCCCCGAAGACTAGAGCCCCGCGGCTATCTCACCCCGGCCAAGTCAAGTGCTCTCCGGGCCCCGGTTGGAGTAAAACGGCCCCTAACAGGACCCCAGAGGTTCAGCGTGTCTTTTTTTTCCCCTTCACCCAGCTCTGAGCTGAATGATCCTGCTGCCATAAGCGAATTCACTATCAAAGCTGTGTATTTCAAATGGCACTTTTGAAAAGAGGGGATAAAAGACACAGTGTGCACCTATGATTTCTACTGATACTGAAAAACAACTAAATATTAAAAAGTATGTCTTTATTTTTCTCACAATTAGGTTGCATTCACGTAATATCATAGCACTGTAAAGAGCCTGTAGTCGAAAAATTAGCTGGTAGAAATTTAAATGTTAAATTACTGATATTTTGGCCTGGTTTGTGATATCTCAGTCTTTTATGGCGTATCTACATGAAGCAAAAACTGATAATTTAGTTCATTTTCTTTTAGTTGTGTGAAAAAAACAACAACATGGGGGTTTAACTATGTTGATAGCACTTTCAACCAGAAGATTAATATGGCAGATTTTAAATAATTTGATTAGAAATTCTAAGGTTAAAGGTATATTGTGGAACTTTTTGTGCGGGAAAAAATACTTGATATACTATGCATATTTGACCTTTAAGTGACCCAGTGGCTGTATGGGTGATATGCATGACACAGCGGCCTTTATGACACTCCAGGATGCATTTTTTTAAAGGTTTGTGGTAGGTTTTCACTGTGTTGCCATGGAGATGGTCCCATCAGCAGAGAAAACCCTAAAATGGTTTTATCCTGGAGTGTCATAAAGGCCGCTGCGATTAAAAGTTGAAAAGTAAAGGTGTCATGCTAACCACACACACATCTCAACCACTAATATCAAGTTTTTTTTTCCGCATAGCAAGTTTCACAATGCATTTTCTGTTTTTGGATTTCTTTTAAAACGATGCCACTCCCATTGACTTATACAGGCACCTGTCCTCCACCTGACATTACCTCAGCAATTTCTGGAACGTGAATGCAGCAAATTAAAAATAATGACAAACTGTGTACAAATAATGTTTTTTCCTTCAAATGCAGAGGTAAACAAGCTTGCGTGACTCCTCTCACCAGGACGACCCAATCAATAGCTGCTTGGTAATATATTGCTGTGCTTGACATACATAATTTGAGCTGAAGTCCAGCCACATGTACAACACAAACCTTTTCCCCAGACACATATTTGATGACACTACCACTTGCTTTTATTGTTCACGAGCGCGCCGATAAAAAACTACATAAACAACTTCTTTTTTTTTCCATTTCGCCTTGAGCTCACTTACATAGCCACTATCTGTCTCCATTCTGAACGATAACTGGCCCATTATCTCATGCTGAAGAAGGAATGGGCGATTTGAGCAGCGGCCTGTGAACTTATGAGGCTGAGCAACGTTAAATGCTGTA
>OMNZ01011981.1:0-15250 GCA_900303255.1 Lesueurigobius sanzi | reverse complement strand
TTGTTTTTTGTGTAAAGGCCCAACTAGGGACTGACATGAGCTCATGAAGCACACCTGTCCCGGTTCAAATAAACATAAATAAAAAATAAAATAAAATGAACAAAACCTAACAGAGAGTTTAATGTAAATTAGAATTCTTTTTTTAGGTTTAGGTTTTTATTTTAAGAGAAAAACAAAGAACTAAGGCACTCCTCCCACATTATAATTCTCTATTTACATTTTCTAAAAAGCCTTTATTGTACTGGGCTAATACATATTAAAATCTTTTAAAACATATTGCTGGTTTCCTTCAGCAACACGCGTATCGGCTCCAACAAGCCTTTTTCAAGAAGTGTTTGTGTCTATTTTTGGCCCTTAACATCTTAGTTTCAATGTCAGCTAAACTCACTAAGGACTAAACTCACCCTTTGCGATGACATTCTTTTAAGTCGCGTGTCAGACTTCACGTGGAAATCACTACACCAGCGGTGCTTCCATTCACAAATATTGACATATTTGGTGTCCACGTGGCGGACGTAAAGCGACCAATAAGATGCTCTAATCCATTTATGGTAATTTCCTAAGCAGAAAAAGACATGGAAGACATGCGCATGTGCCGATGTTACAAAACTTTAAAGCCTCTTTTATACAAACTGTCCAGTCTTGTACTTAACACTTTTTTCCTGAGCAAATTTTTCAATACTTAATTACTAGCCTGATTTATTGAGTTTTGGAATGAATTCACAACTATTTACTAGCTTCTTCAAAAACGAAACAACATCCGAAATCTCCTCTGAAAAAAAAACCCCATAATTTAAAACCTGGTTCCATCCATTTCGACACATAAATTGCCTTATTGTTACATGAAAACATTAAATGACGGAAAACTATTGTCATATTTTTGTCGTAACATACAGCAAAAGTTTCAAATTGACATCACTTAATTAAAATGTTTTCCCTATTCACCGGCAGTGTCTCACCTTAAATAAAATGCCATAGCTGAACTGCTGCGTCTAAAACCCTGCCGTCTCCATCTCCTCCGGTTTACCGACCCGCCCCAGCCGTCCTGTTCGGGTTCGGGCCGTAACGTGCACCTGATTGCTCCATCTATCTTTATCTCCCGCGCTGAGGCCTACGTCAGAAGGTAAATTGAATATACTAAGACCTGTCTGTTGGTATCTATATTTAATAAAGTGCAATGATGAGGTGCTGATTTATTGCCGGGCAGTATTCACACTCTATTACAAGGAGATTACGCAGCTTGAGTGGGATCAGGCCGGCAACACAGTAAGTGCATTTAATGGCAAAGAGAAAACGGGAGGCCTGTGGGGTGGAGGGGGTGGAGGGATGGTTGACAAAAACACAACAACATACAAGAGGCGCTGTATCCTCTTAACCGCGCTAACAATGTTGTCTGTCAAGAGCGCAGCTGATGAGAAATACAATAAAATGGATATGATGAACACGCCGCTGTAAACAAGGTTATTCCACCGATCTGCTCTGAATGTCAAAAGTAGAAAGACAACCAGGACTTTGGAATGACACGCGGTCTGACTCTATTTAAATATTATGCATTCTAACACCAACATGCCAGTGCAAAAATATGTTTTATTTGTGTAGGAGCAAAGCAGCGGTGGAGCGGTGTCAATGTTTGCTTGGCCCTTTAGCCTTCGCTGAATTCCCAACTGGAAACGCTGCAGCCTGAAATGCTGAAATGGGATCTGGCTAGGAGCCCCTCTCTGGTAAAAAAGTATGCATCCCCTGTCCTCCCCCGGTGTAACTGACAATAGATGAACGCTCGCTCAACAAAAGGAGTGTCAAGGAGAGGAACTGATTAAAGTTAGCTGTATATGCTCCCTCCAGAACGGCGCGGACACCGTGAGGCCTGGACTAGGACGCAAGGGTCGGCCCGTATGTATGTCTGTGGGCCTATGTGTGTCAAAGGTTGTTAGCACCTCACAAGCAACAAGCCATCTGTCAGCATTCTCTTAACACTGCCTCTAATGACCCTGGGCCTCAGGCAAGTCAAGTCTGTTTCATGGAGCTATTTGGAGCAGTGACAAGTGTCTGAAACCTACGCAGTACTTATCAATTCATCAAGGGCCAGTCAAAATGCTAAAGCTCTGTCTCATATAGATACATGCTTCACCTACATAGGCACAGTGTTAGTTGAGTTACACAGGAGCTGACATTCAGTATAATAACACGGACATCCATTTGTAAGAGAAAATCCCACTCAGATTTTCTCAAATTGACTATAAATATTAGTACAGAATGGGGGGATATTAAAAATCAATTGAGAGAGGTAAGTGGCAGTTTGGATGACATTTAAAGTGTTACATTTGGACTTAGTTATCGGCCCATCTGTCAATGGCCTAATCAATGTGGTCTATTTCATAATGAACCGTTAATCTTTTTAATTCCGCCGCCTAAGGCTGCAAAAATCTATCAAAATGTAATCAGCACTCTGCCTCCTTGTTCTGCAGCAGACAGTGAGTGTGGTGGGCTGCCCTGAGGTTCCGCTGGTGCATGGAGTGTTAGTGCAATGGAGTCTCGCTCAACCAGTGAACCGTCTCTGATCAGGTTCAGCCATGTACAACTCAATTATGCAGCCATTTCATGGCCAGAGGACACCTACTGTCCTAATACAGGCAGCTTCACTGGGACACACTAAAACTCCTATGTGTGTCATGCACTAAGTTTCTTCTTGTGTTTAGGCAGAGACAATAGAAGAAGTGCAATCCTGTCCCTGTATAATCTACTTAAAGTCTGGCCATACCTTCTGCATGAGCAGCACATTGTCCATGTACTCAGGACAATCGGACTACTGCCTCAGGTTTTGGGTTAAATGATCATTATCGACGCCACTGGAATAACAGGTCCTGTGCTGCTCTCTGGGATAAATCCCATTACACTGATGATTGTATCCCCTGTACAATACATACGGCATTAGTGTAATCTGATTAACACACTTCTTCAGACAGACACAGTCCTAGTCGGAAGTTACATAAAAAATGAAAACCCACTGACTTGTTCATTTTTCTTTACTTAATTAAATGTATGGAATACAATCTCAAACTGTTAGTATTGAACTATAGTAGACACACACTGGCCTTAGGTCACCTGTGGCAGCAGACGCAAAGGTATCGCTGATACATAAGGTCCTGTTGTATAGAGCAGTGTATATTCATACTAACTCTAGCAGTGCACATGGCTCTTAGTGTCACTTGTGTAATTTTTGGGACCAACAGAGTGTGTTATCAGGTCAGTAGAGAGCCAGAGTAAGCCTCTTGTTTAACTCGTGCTGACGGTGCAGGGCAGTGGGAGTGATCCCAACTGTGATCCAACAGGCGAATAAGGTACAGCCGCATATCCATGTCTAATCTCCTTACTATCAGATCTCTGCTGATTAATAGCCTCCTTCTCAGAAGAGCTCTAAAACGTTTTCAGTACTAAATACACTTGGCTGTGGTCAGCTCCAGTCCACACACCTTTCCCCAAACAAGTGGATTTAACAAATGTGAAAAGGTGGCCTGTGTAAGTGCACTTCTCCTTGCTGACACTGTCTTTCCAATATACTGTATGCTGATGAGAGGTAGAGGTTATGGAGGAGCCACTAAGGGACACATTCATTTACTTGGTTACTCCCGTATGCCGACAGCGGTGTAATGTTATAGAGTTATGGAGGTCAAGCCCCAGATCAGGGAAAATATGCCTGGGTTGCAAAAAAGAGGAGCTAAACAATGTATTCTGTGTCAAAATCAGAGCAAAACTCTTGAGAAAATCTCTGCTGACGTGAGGCGCTGTATCCTTAATTCAACAGCCACTTCTAACCTAACACCTTGTCCGTCAGAGTGTGTAAGGGCCACGGCAGAAACATGATTATGGCCATCAATAATGCAATGTGTGTGCACCGGCGGACAGCTCTGTGTGCATATGTGTACGATATGATCTGCTGTTTGATTGGGCAGGTGTCCAACGCTCCAAATCCCTTGTGATTATGACATGTTGTCACTAAAGCTGGAGTCTTTATTTAATGCAGGGACTTAAGATAGACTCCGCTGATTTGTATTTTGGACAGCGATGTCTGTTTCCCTTTGCGTCTAAAAATAAGCGTGTAAAAATAGTCTCATACCTGGGATGTGTTTGGCCCAGCCGATGATGACTACCAGCTCGCGGTCTGCCAAGTCACACAGCGTGGTTAGAGCCTTGATGTCGCTCTCTGGCATGGTGGGGTCTGGCATGGCGTAGATCTTCTCTGGTTCAGCCACCAGTAAGTGTGATACTATTTTTGTGACTGAGGAAAGACAGTGAGGAAAAGGACATAAAAGTGAATAATAATAATAAAAAAAATATATAGCACCTTTCATAGAGAATAGGTTGTATTCACGTGACATAACAGCATTTAATTTTATAGAGAGTTTATTGCTAACCTCTGTGATTCCTGGGCCAATCCACATGAAACAAAAACTGTCACAAAGTTCATTGTCTTCTCTCGGCACATATTATATACATATAACTTAGGTCTAATTATTTTCTAGTAAAGGTGTCCAAAAGTGGTGACAGTAGTCAAAAACCAGTGTGTGATGCTGGCCAGTAGAAATGGTAAAATAATATGGCAGGTTTGTGAATCCAATCACTACCAAATACTGAAGAAATACTAATTTTGTCAATTTTCCTTTAGGAAATTTTCAAAAAACATTTCTTTCCCATAGAGTTGTATTGGCACCTGCCCTCGTGAACGCAACCTATTGCAGTTCAAAGTGCTGAACAACAGAAAAAACAATACACGATAAAAGAATAACCAACAATTAACTGTGCATAAAGCTTGAGTCAAGCTAGCGCTAGCTCCACAACCACCACCTTAATTTCCGGTTCCAGTGTTACCATTAGCATAGCCCTCTTACCCTCGTAGTTGTGGATGTAACTCAATACATAAATAGAAAAGTGAGTGAACTATCATGTGGACGTCTTTGATGGTTATTTTCGGGAGGTCCTGGCGGCTCAAACTGTATGGATTGAGTTACATCCACAACTACGAGGGTAAGTAGGCTATGCTAATGCTAATACCGCAACCGGAAATGAAGGTGGTGTTCGCAGAGTCGATTCATTCAAATAATAGCTTATAGTAACAATAAAAACAATTAACAGATAAAAAACATACAAATTGAATATGAATTTTAATTATTTATAATAAGTTTCATTTTTAAAAGTGCTAAGAGAGCTTCAGGAGGGAGATTGCTACATAGTTTACAAAAGCTGCATCACCAGTTTTTCCCTTGTATTTCTGGGAGCTTTCAAGTAAGGTTAGGACATTTAAAAAGTTTTCACTCAAACATATGTTGATAAAGGAAATGTAGAGGTGTCTTTTGCCCAAATTAGCAGTAAATGGCCCTTAACTTAACATCCCTGCCATGACCAGAACACCTACATTTCTGTCATTTCTGCCTGTGGGGTAATGGGGGCGCGAGTTTGTCCCGGGACTGTCCTGAAGTTTTTCTTTACCTGCTTGCTGGCCTGGCAGAGGAGGGACGGCGGAGGTGGGACACAATGGGCTAGTGACGGGGCAGTACTCACGGGGCTTTTTGGTGGGCGGGGGGAGTGTCAGCCCCAGGTACGGGTTGTTCTCCGCGTCCAGCCTCCGTTTGTACTTCTGTCTGCCCCCTCGCACTCGGTCCAAACGCACACCTGGGACAAAGGAGACACGAAAATGAGCAGGCGCCAGCGCTTGTAGGCTAATGTTGTTTTCTCATTGAGTTTGTACGGATATAAGTCACGATTCAGACGAGTTGGAAAGGCACGGAGAAGTGTGTTTGGTACCATTTTTAGAAATGCAACATGAAAGAGCATTTACCGACGTGTTTTAAATGTACATATACAGTTGTGCTCATAGGTTTACTTACCCTGGCAGAATATTTGATTGTTTTTAGGACATTTTTCAGACAATATGAATGACTTAACTTGTGGTTAGTAAAAAAAAAAGCTGTTTACTCTTTTCAAATCATAAAATCAATAGAAATTACCCAAATGTCCCTGATGAAAAGTAAATGGTAAATGGTCAAGTTTATATAGCGCTTTTCTACCTGCTTTAGGCACTCAAAGCGCTTTACATCAAGGAACCACTCACCCATTCACACTCTCATTCATACACCAGTGTACGCAGACACTGGAGGCAAGGTGGGTGAAGTGTCTTGCCCAAGGACACCGACAGTGTGCGCCTGCGGGGATCGAACCGCTAACCCTCCGATTACAAGACGACCCGCTCTACTACTTGCGCCACCGTCGCCCCAAAGTTCACATTTGCATCTTGAAACAACCACTACTTTTTTCCAGAGAGTCCTGTATTTCAGCTGAAGTTATGTCAACAATTTTACTTGTAAATTTTTGATCAGGGACATTTCAGTAGTTTCTGTTGTCATTGAGATGAAGAGTAAACACTAACTGTGAGTGAAAAAAATGTTTTCGTGCTTTCATTCATACTCTCTGCCAGGGGACGTAAACTTATGAGCACAACTGTATGCATGTTCTCATTTCCAAACATTATATAAACCGTGGCTGTGTGAGCGTGTGTGGACGTGTCAGAAGCACTCCTGTCCTCCCATATGTGGTCCATGCCTGGCTGGTCTAGTGTGACACAGTTGAGCCCAGAGCAGGTCTAAACATATGAATATTTAACGCGGGGTCACTGATCTCACAGACTGGCCCTCTAATTATTTAGCTTTTGGGGTGAGGCAGACTGCATACTAATTAGCTGCCACTTACATGCGTTTTGGAAAGTGTGTGAGTTTGTGTGTGTGGGAACAGCTTTGGTTTCCTCCGTACACGGCGCCTTGTATTGTGCTGTCATTCTGCTGAGAGATACCTGGGTATTGCTTTCCCATAAAACAGCCTTATTTCACCCCTGTTTCAGTGCAGTCTTATCATGCCCAAGCACACCTTAGGGCCAGGTCCTACGCTGATACTGTAAATGTCAGAGCAGCCTCATCATAACATAAGTTATTTATTATCTCATTATTTGATAAGGATGTTTCCATTTGGAGGTCTTTCCTCTTGTATTAATTTCCAACATTGTTAAAATATGTCTTCTATGTTGTTTGGTTTATTTGATAGCAGCAGGCAGGTATTTTGTTATTTAATGTAATGCTATGCAAATGTGTGTATCCTGGACCATTTGACTGTAAAGCTCCAGCGCAGCCTGATATCTTAATCCTGTCAAGAGGGAGAATCCTTTTCAATTTGCCTTGTGTGCATAATGTAACCTCCTAAACAAATTGAATACTAAAAGGTGGATGGGAGAAGCCCGAGTGTGGTGCCTGTGGTGGAGGAGGAGTTCATTTGTCAGCGTCCCGTGTCCTCTGTGTGAGAGGCAGCCGCAGCACTTCCTTGATGGTTTCATCACTTTATAACAGGGAGAATGGTGTCAAACCTGGCCATTGTGTAGCCACTGCAAATGAGCCTAATACAATTTGCCCATCAGCGAGTGCTCTTGGAATGGATGAGTTTGGATGTGTCCCATACACGTTGGATAGAGGTCGCACAGCACAGGGACAGCAGATAGACAGCGGACAGACCGGACGTACAGTAAATTTGGACGCTGGATTCATTTTGGTTGATTCAATCATTTTGTATAACTTCTGCTGCATAAACTAAACACATCCAGTGCAGTGTAACAGTAAAAGATTTCTGACACTAACAGAAATTATTTGATTCCCTGGAAACACAAATCTGATTAGAACTGCCTTTCAATTTCCTGACAGTGACAGTGACAACCCACTAACCCAATTACCCCCAAGTCCCAACAGAGTCTCCAGCAGCAGCAGGGACCTATACACATGTGCACACTTTGTAGCAATGATTCTGTTTGTATAACTGCTTTAGTCAGAGCTGACTGGATAAGACTTTATCAGGTAATCTGGATACCTTCCACAGATTCTTTGAAACGTCTTGATGTCTCCCTGCTCCTTCACCTGGTGAAGTCATGGGGCTATGTGAGCCCGAGCCAGAGAAGCCTCTGCTGAAGGTAGATGGTGCCTCTTTTAATTAGAACAGTCCTGGCCATAATTAACAGACGCTGACAGGAATTAGAGCTTGGCACTAACCTGTCTCACTTTACTGTTGGACAGGGCAGACACAGGGAAGAACAGTGATTAAAGGCAGTGGGACAGATTCATTGACTGTTACTGTAGTGGTTTTAAAGCAGTCTTTGTGAGGTTCAGATGTCCCTTGGTTGGCACTCGCAGCTTTAAGTGATTTGACTCTGAGTGGTTGGCTCCCACCAGAGTAAACAGTAGGTGTCTTATAAATGTGTGAAAAGAGTAGTGTACACTCCATGTCAGTGCTTTATGGGCCGCTACAGTGTGACCAGGGGAGCAGCCTGGGCTCGGGTATCATCGCTTCAAAGCGGGCTGTTGGGACAGAGGGCTTGTGGCCAAGGCGACTGGCATTTATGCACGGATTAACACTGGCCTGAGGGCGGGGGCTAGGGCCAGCTGACCCAGGCTCTTCTTTCTCTCCAAAAACAATAATAATCCCTCTCCAAGCACTGGCCTACAAAAGGGGCTGTCTTCACTCACTTTGTGTGGCCAGCCGTGGTAGGGGTCCTTATTTTGAGTCCCTCACCTGTTCTGAGGTCTCTCCCTGGGGAAAGTGTCAGGATGTCTGGGATGGTTGGCAATGCCAAAGGGGGCTTAAGCAGACCCTATTTTAGCTGGGAAAATCAGAAGGCCACATGGCAAGGCATGGTGAACCTTGCCTTTCAAGGAAGCCGCCCGCTAAACTGCCATCAGCACTATTTCAAAGGGCCTCTCTTGCCAGCGTCGCATGCTTGCAAGTGTGTCACAGCATTTTCAATCATGCGGGGTGATGAGCAAGGGGAACGGAAAAATTGTCACGCACTGGGCCCCGCCTTACCCACTGACCCCAGGGCGGCCATAGTGACACCTCTGGCACAGGCTCCATTTACAGGTTGCTACAAGATCCTCAGTGAACAATGTCTATGTTAGGGCTACTTTTAAATAGTAAAAAAATACTTTCATCAACAAGACACTGTGCTATGGCTTGAATGTGGCGAAAAACCGTGACAATGTGAATGTGAGCGCATGGCTCTGTGCAGTGAGGGATAAAGGAAGTGGCTTCAGTGTAACTGCACCTGAATGATGTCAATGTAATCTCTCAATAGTATCTTGTCTTCTCTCTTGCTCTAAGCTCTGATCCGTTTCCATTGATCAGAGGAAAAACCTGTTGCCCCTGACATTTGATTCTTCTATTGATCACTTCCTCCTTTATACAGTCAGGATAGTACAGCCACTCCACACACAGAGACTACATGCTCCACATTTCACCATGAGGTAATGCTCATGTTATTACTGCACTTGCATATTCAGTACAATACTCCCTGTATACTCCATACTAGGGTGCAGCTGTACCATAATCTTTATTGTTTCAACAGGACTGAAATTAAGAAGTTGCTCAAGCCACACAAGGCCACTTCTACCACAACCAGCTCCAGCTTCATGAGGCGCACACTGAACAGATAAACTTGAATCTTTCCATTGCTTAAATACTACTATGTAAAACAGGGCCATTCTTATTGCAATGTGCTGCTGAGTACACAGAAGAGAGCATAAGTGGCAGGGCTTAAGTGAAGGAGCTTAGTCAAACTCTGCATATTTCAGTTTTACACTCTCTGAAATCTCACTGGTCGTTCATTTATAGCCGGGACTACATATTTTTGCACGCTCTTTTTCTCTGAGATGATATATTGGCATAAATTTTTCATCAGATAGTAATGCGATTACTCCATCTTTCTGGCACCGTGGCTTTATCTGGCTGCAGGGGATTCTGTTACTGCCTGACGATCCATATGAGCCAAGACTCCAGCTTTTGGTTGCGATTCAACACATAACAGGTTTAAGGCTGTTGTGGACAATAAATCATTTTAGTGTCCACAGCAGCGCAACATTTCACCTATAATTAGACGGAAATACAAGCATCTATTTCTGTCCAGATATTTCTTATCTTTTCTAAAAAATGTAAAAAACACCTCTCCTAAGACCTGACTTGTAACTTCACTGGGAGTGGGGACGTCTCCAGCCCGGCTCCCTGGAGATGTTGACTTAAAGTAGCCAAATATGAGACTTAAAAAGGTAAGGTCTTCATCCAAATTCATTCTTTGATTGTCCACTGCAAAATAATATGATTTTCTGTGTCTTGCTGGTCATTAGGTGCATGTTGTGTTGTATTGGCAACAGTATAATCCAAAATGTTATGCAGCGTACCTTTAAATAAAAAGCAAGGTATTGTAATCATGGTACAGTGCTGGTATAAATACCTAAGGAAGCAAAAAAGCAACAAATTCTCTTTCCAATCCTGCAGGAGGCTTGAATAAATGTAATAACACCACTTAACCCCAAGCCACACATCTTTCATTATTCATTTATCCTCGCTCTCTGACGGTAGGAGACAGCGCGTCACAGTGAGGCTGCCCAAAAAAACCACCGGCGCAATGCAATCTGGGGGAAAAAGAGAATGCAGAGGTGCTTCCCCGGGAGCAGCCTCCAAGCCTAGGTGTCTCTGGGGAGTTCAGGGGCCATGTGGACAGAGCGAGAGAGACAGAGAGACGAGGGGGGGGGGGGGCAGACAAATCCATCGGAAGCATGTTTAATTGTCACAGAATTCCCTGATGGCGTGACTTTAAAAAACCATCCACAGGAAGAGAGCGGAGATGTTCGGAAAAACATTTAGCGGATCAATAAACCATGCAGAGCTGAGGCTGAGGCGAGTGTGCGTAAGCGCGCGTGTGTGTGTGTGTGTGTTAGGGGACCTGGCCCGAGCCCTTCCTGGAGGAATAGGGTTACATTTCTATTACTCAGACAGAGCCATCAACCTATTCAGCATTTCTCTGTCCCCAGCTAAACTGCACATTATTTACCACTGTGTTGCTGGTGGGAGGACAGACAGTGTGTTTGTCAATAGGCCAACTCAAAGTATGGATGTCCAATATTAAGCAGGTAGCGAGGGATGGAGCGCTCAAAACGCCTTGGAAATAATGACTTACTTTTATACTTTTAGATATAGACAAAACTCCTTCTACTAAAGCTCTGCAATCACTCATTTTATGTATTTTAAGCCTACAATCTTACCAGTTCACACTTATTCAACAATTATAAAGTGTAGAGCAGCATGTTGGTAGTGCAGATGAACATAAAACATGTTCTTACCTTCTTTTAGCATCCCCACTTTGAGGCATTTCATGAAGCGACAAGCCTGGCACGATTTGCGTCTTCTTTTTGTGATCTCGCATTCGTTTGTGGCCGGACAGCTGTATTCTATGTTACCTGCGAATCAGAGAAAGTTGGTCAATTCCCTGTTGCAAAATAAGTAAGACAGAAGCAATACTTGTGTTATTTTGACTTTTTTATTTTATATTTTACAGTGTTACAACAGTACAGTTGCCTCAAAAGTTTACATCCCCTGACAGAATCTCAGGGTATGAAAACTGATAACACAAAAACCTTTATTTCACTCATGGTTAGTGGTTGCATGAAGCCATTTATTGTCAAAAAACTGTTTGTTTACGCTTTTCAACTAGAAACTAGCCAAATTTTCAGGGTCTAATTTTTTCAGAGTCCTGTATTTCAGCTGAAGTGAGTTTTTCTTTGCTCATGAACAATTTTCCTGGCAGTTGTTGAAGGTCATGTAAACGTTAGATCAGGGACATTTGAGTAGTTTCTGTTTCATTATGATTTCAAAAGAGTAAACTCAGTTCTTTGGCAATAAATGGCTTCACACAACCACTAACCATGAGTGGAAAAAAATATTTTTGTGTTATCATTCATATTCTATGAAAAATGGCCAAAAGATTAAAAGGGTATGTAAACTTAAAATTGTGTGTAAACCTTTGAGCACAACCGTAATTGTAGATGGAATGAAATGTTTACTCTTTTATACACTGAGCTGGCTCTATCCATTATAAATCAAGTTGTCACAGTTTCTTTCTGCATTTTGAAGGTTGATCAGATGTGTCTTAAAAGAAGTCTGGCAGAAACAAATCAGAAAAAAGGCAAGGAGAAAACAAGCATAGCTCAGTTTCGTCACTTCCAAGAATTAATTTTCTTCCGTCAAAGTGCCCTAAAGGCGTCTAGGGCTGCACAATTAATAAAGTGAATCAAATTCAATCACAAAGACCACATGCAGCTGTATCTAGTCTCTGTGGGCACCTGCTGATCTTGTAGTTTAGATCTTTAGACCTAGTTTAGTTGCAATGCCTATATTAGTTTCCTCTTAAATGTGCCTTGACTTCCTCTTTACTTTGGTGGCCGTTTAAATCCTCTGACCTGACAGCGACACTCTGCTCATGTATTCTCTGCATGTCCCACGCAGCCCTTGTACTCCACTCCGACGACCCCACTAAAGCCACAATAGCCGGACATGCCGCCCCTCTGACCACTTTACATAATGCCCCGGCAAACCCAAACCTGGTGTTACCGCTGTTGCCATTGTTGACTACTACTACTACTATTTACATAGAGCGCAGGCAAAGGCCCTGATGCATTATTCAGCCGCCGCGTCTCACTCCGATGAAAAAGAGTTTCATTGCTACACTATAAAAGAGCCGTCTCTGGTGCGCCCCGGCATTAGTAATAGATATATGTGAGGCAATTCTTTTGCTGCTGTCTGAATCCCTACATTCTACTGTGTTCAGGGCTTTTCAATAAAGGGATTCCACATAATAGAGGCTTCAGCACGGGAATCTGAATTATCCACGTCTTCATTTGCTGATATAAAGCCTTTGACATTGATATTTCTAAAAGTGCATATGACTGGTTACATTAGACGGCCCTTTTTACCAGACCATAGTTAAAGTGCATATGACCGGTTTTAATTCTTTTGTAATTATGACTTAGTTTGATGGATAATATCTGTGGAAAGTCTTAATTTTAGTTTTACACTAGTGAAGTGGTGATTTAATATTTACATTTTTAAGCCGGTAACAAAGATGGAGGAAAATGGACGATTCTGGCTCACTAATTTCTCATTGGTATAATATGGTTACTTGGCATGACAGCAGTTATAGATTGTTTACCTCCATCTACCATAGACTGTATATTAACAATGGACTTCGGTGGCGTGGCTTCACCCATAACGTTCAGCGCTGCCTAATGGAAGCTTATTAGCTTAGCTGCGTGGCTGGGTTTTTGGAGCCAGCTGTTTTATTTAGAATATCGCAATAAAAACCTGAGTAATAAAAATGGCTAAAGGAAAAAGGAAAAAAATAATAAAAAAAATAGTAGGATGTAGCACATGTTAAGACGAACATGTAAAGGTAAGAATGACAAGCCTTAAATGCCTTCAGGAGGAGCCAAAAAGTTTCTATGTTAAGTCGAATAGATCAAGGAACTTCTGGTGCCAAACTTGGACGCCAGTGGATCTTAAAAAGACCAGTAGGAGTTTACCTGTTTACCTTGCCCTCTGTCATGCTAATGAGGCTGGGCCAGAGTCCAGGGCAAGACAATAAAGAAGGTAATGGGCAGTGACTAGGTGTGAATAGGGTCGTTGAGACCGAGACTGACGACAATGGTGTTTTTCTCTAGCTTTTAGAACAAAGAGAGGTAAACTCCTCCCACTGGTCTTTATAAGCTCCACTGGCGTCCAAGTTTGCTCAGTGCTGATGAAGCTCTTTAGATGAAGAGCGAAACATCCTACACTTCAACTACAGAGTACAGATCTGAAGAAGCTTTGCCTATTTCTGTC
This sequence comes from Lesueurigobius sanzi, assembly GCA_900303255.1. NCBI lineage: Eukaryota > Metazoa > Chordata > Actinopteri > Gobiiformes > Gobiidae > Lesueurigobius > Lesueurigobius sanzi. Next base: position 1,519 of record OMNZ01011981.1, on the reverse strand, counting down.
TAAAGTGTCATATGCACTTAAACACAACTATATTTAGATTTGACAAAATAATAACCCTAGTTTGACATTTCTTTGTGTGGTTTTCTTCATTTTACTTCCTTATTGGAAATAGGCCCAGCATAGATATCCGGGGGGCACAGGAAGTGACAGAAAAAGTGGTCAACATTCCATAACTATGCTGTACATAAGGACCATTTCGACTTTTTCCAACCTTTCTTCATAAAATGTGTACTTCACTGTTATAAAACTATAACAGTGCAGTACTTACCGTCTGAATTATCCCACCAAACTACGTTATAGTTAAAACCTATAATACGCACTTCAAGCTTCAAGTGTATTCTGAATTGATGGATGTAACTACAGCTACAACACAATATAATAAAATGATTGCTGGAGAGAAGAATGGAGTTTGCAAACTGAATGTGATTGCAACATGGTGTGACAGGTGTGTACATTAGAGCTAACAGCGAGCCGGGTAATATTCCACAGGCATCTCCCGACAAGCCGTGCCAACACCCGCCGACAACTTATGCAATTATCTTAACAATATTGGACAGATCAAGTCGGAGGTCCCGGGTTGTTATAAATAATTAGAAATTCCAGCTTATATCTGGGATAGAAATCATTATGCTAATTCTCGTCATCTCTTTGGGATTGGGGTAAATAAAGGTGTGAAGGAAGCGGCTGATGAGCGCTGATTGGCTTTCCTCGCGCTCTTCGCTCTGTTGTTACAGTGGGAAGTCGACAGAATAACGCTGGCATTGTTTGTCATGTCTATATGGATTTTGGCTTTCAACCAGTTAACTCATTGCCTGCCAATGACGTTTATAGACGTCAATTAAAAATTCCCACGTTGACTGCCAATGACGTCTATAGACGTCAATTTGGTTTTTTGATGGGGCAGGGTGGAGAACGTTTTGACGGAGCTTGTGTAAAAAAATCAGGCCTATAGACAGAAAGGGACTGATTCTGTACATCGCAGAGAGAGAAAGAGTGTAAACACTCTGTTATTTGCGCAGAGTGTTTACAGGCAGCAGCGCAGGAGCAGGGCGGAAGAGACTGAGCGAGAGGAGCCAGCCCGCGTTTCTGTCCTGTGTCCCCTCCCCACTTGCAGTTTCATTCTTTTCAGATTTGTGCTCAAATATATTATCCCCAGTGCAAAAATATACCACTAAACAATATTCTCTTCAAAATGTAGAAGTTGTGGGTGTTTTGGACGTTTCTGTGTTTTTTTATTGTCACATTACCACCTGCAGTTCAGTGGCTCTCTAGATGAACAGACAGCTCTGTCCTGAAAAAAAATGAGCTATGACATGCCCATAGTAAACCTAGTCTAAGATGTTTGTGAAGGTTCTCAGTCGTACAGGAGTTGTCCATCGTAGGCAAAAATTCTTCAGTCTTCATCTGCTCCTCCTGCTGGTTCACTGGATTTATATACCCACAGCGTGCTCCAGACCTTCAGTAGCTGATGACAATCTTTGGAGTAAGATCGAAACGTCCTACACTTCAACTACAGAGT
>OMNZ01011922.1:0-17066 GCA_900303255.1 Lesueurigobius sanzi | reverse complement strand
CTTCTCCTGGCTCAGACGGTCACTCTCCTGCTTGGCCCGCTCCAGCTCAGAGCTCTTCCTCTCCAGCTCGGCTTGCAGGCGACCCACGCGGGCTGCTATTTTCTGCTCCACCTGTGGGACAGTGAGGCCTGTGAGTCCCTTTCAAAGGAGTAAAACTAGAACACACTTGGACTGAGGGTGCAGCCTGTGTAGTATGCTCAAGTCAAGTGGTGCTTATACTGTATCTGTAATGTAGCACTGTACATGTAGTAATGGCGATGTCACAATTTAAAATTTTTGAATTATGATAATTGTGAGAGGAAATGTAACTGCAAAGGGAAGGTTTGTCTGAAACAAACCAAGCGGGAAAGTGTCTGATAAGCTCCTTCACAGCAAGGCAGCATCGATGCAGGCTTCACAGGTGTGTGTTACACCGGAGAGCAGCCCCACGTGCAACACGCACAAAACAACTTCAGTTCCACTTCATTAGAAGCGTCAAAGTTTCAATTTGAACAACTATACAGTCATATAGACTATTGTCAAGGAGAAAGAAAGCAGTACTGAGACCTATTATGATATTATTGGTGGTGGAAAAGCAAAATACAGTATATGCTGTACATGAAATCTGAATCAGAATTACTGAAATCTTTTTTCTGTTAAAAGTATTGTCTGTCGAACTTGTGATTTCTGCAACATTAGTGGGCGGGGCTAACACAGTAAACGGGCGTGTCTGTTGCGGGGGAAGAGGGAGAGTGTAAGCCACAGCTTCAAGCACTCTTCTGAAGGATCATCTGAAGGTGCCTTCACTGAGGATTTAGTGGAAGTGTGTAGTGGAAGGAAGGAGGTATTGGCTTCAGAAAGGGCCGGAATAGTAGGAAATACATTCTCAAAACCTTTCAAGTAATGTCTAAATGTTCACAATAATGAAACAAAACATATTAACTATTAACTTTGTTCAAGGTTGATTTAAATGAAAATCACTTGAACATTTTGCCCATGTTTGTGTAGGTTCTTTATGCCTATGTTATATTTTCCCTTTAAATAAAAACTAATTAAGTAGTAATTTTAAAATGAAATTGTTAGTAGGCCATTATTGGGTCTATCCATAGGAATAAATTAGTATGAATGCATTCAAAATATATTTTATAATGAGCTTTACCCTTTATGATCTGTCTCAAGCCTTCACTTTATAATTTAGTCCAAGAGCGTGGCCTAAATAACTGAATGAACCTAAATTACAGCTGGTTTCCATATGCTTGCAGTTTCAGTTTTTTTGAGTAACATAGGTTGCAAAAGGAAAGGAATACATAGTTGATACTCAAAAGGAGTAGGTAGAAGTTCACTGAACTTATAAGATTCCTACCCCTCGTTTTCCATCATACAGATTAGTGCAGTTTTACATACAGTACGTTTATAGTAGGGCTGAACGATTTATCGCATATGCAATTATATTGCGATATTACAAAACATGAAGGCGATTTCTAAGGGGGAAAAAAAGTAAGTCTCTAGCCCATTCCTGTCAGGAGTTATGACATTTTAAGGAAATTATTAAAATGCTCTGTCCAGCCACTAGGGGGCAGCCATGGTTGTTTTAAAAGGAAGAAATTCCACACTGTCCAGCAGAGGGCACTGACACTGTCTGTCTGTACAGATCACTTTGACTTGGACATGCACAGATGGATAAGATTTGCTCTCTGCTCATTGGATAATTTAACCTGCCTTTGGATCCATTTGTTTTTGGTGGATGAAGCATTTATTAGTATGATTATTTAAATACATCATTTAATTTAGTAATCTGAATGAATACACATATTTTAAACATACTACAGTATATGAGTATATCTAATTGAGATAAATGTCACCAGTCAAATCAATTAGCAAAAATAATGGTTAGTTGCAATAATATCTTGAGTACAATACGTATAATAGTCAAATAATGTGTGACTCGGGGCTTGTGGTTACCTCTTCAGACAGTTTCTCCAACCTCTCATCCAGCTCCAGTCTCTCAAAGGCCCGTGCTTTCAGCCTGGCCAGCCCCTCCTCATAGGCAGCCTCCACTGCACTGGCTGCCACATTAGCTGCCACCGCTACAGCCGTGCTCGGGTTACTATGGGAACCTGGGTCTGTGGATGCCATGGCTTTCTTCATGAAAATCTCTCCCAGGGGAAACTCCACATTGGGAATATAGCGCGTTGAGCTGTGAGAGTGGGCAGGGGTTAGGCTGAGGTCGTCTGCACAGGGAAGTTCGCGACAGGGAAAATGTCTCTCCTTCAGGGCAGAGGGCCGCAGAGGCTCAAATGGGTCGTTGTTGTTTGGGCCGATGAGAGCACCTTCGGCCACAAGGGGAAGCAGAGCAGCAGCGTCACACACACTGTTGGACTTGGACAGGACGTAGAGCGTCTCGTAGGTGTGGTTGTACTCCAGGTGAGCGCGGAGGGAAGAGAGGCTTCGGAAGCGTTTGTGCTCCCCGCAGCGAGGACAGCGGTAGGGCAGGTCCAGAGAGGCCATTACGCGCAGTAACGGCCGAGGGAGAGAGGTGGCGCTCACGCACTGTAGCGGTAGCGCCAGGATGAGGGCACGAAGGTCAGCTGCCAAACCAGTCTTCTCATGATGAAATCAGAAAGACTTCAGCAGAACAGCCGGAAAAAACTTCTCCCCATATGTCAGTCAAACAACCACATCAAGTGGCAAAGGTCAAGGGTCATTTTGGGCTCCAGCGCTCAGGTCCTGAAACATACAGCATAGACGTGTGTCAACATCAAAACATTTCTCACAGCAGTACTTTAAGGATACTTAGGTGATGATACAGGTAACAGAACAATGCCTTTAACGATACCTTTGACGATACCTACACCAAATATTGGTATCAAGAAGCATAAAACAGAACAATAATGAAAATTATCATTTATTCCATAAAAGGCTCATTCTTTGCATTGTTTTAGCATTTATTTGAGCTGAAACAACCAAGTAGCTTTCTTTACTGCAGTCTGAGGACCCGCTAGATCAGGAGTCTCCAACCACTACTTTTGTGTCACAAAAATGGCAGCGAGCGACTTTACATCAAAGAAACATGTGTAACTAGGCCTCTAGGAGCCAAGATGATCATTCAATACAATAAAAGAAAATTGCAGTAGTTTCTGGTTTATACTTTGCTATATTCACCTAAATGTTTGGAGGTGTTTTGCTCAGAAAGACAAAAAAGCATCTAAAACTTGACTCATAAAGCGTATGTAGAAATGTAGAAAGCCTTTGGCGAGCTACTTGGAAAGGGGAGCTTGGGAGCTACCGGTAGCTCCCAAGCTACTGGTTGGAGATCTCTGTGCTAGATATCAAAACTTGCTATCAAAAAGGAAAATATTTTTCGGTACCATTTTTTTTCTAATACCATTACTACCTAAAATATTTTAACGGTACCCAGCCAGCCCTACTGGTACATTTAACTTCTTCTAATATCAATGTTACCTGTAAAATTATCCCATTAGTCCTGCTATATTTTTCATGGATGCTGAAACAATAGTATTGATCCAAAACAATACAGATATTATGGTGATGAAGCAACATAGTCTCCTAAATTCTGAAGTGTGAAAGACACTATAGCTGGAGTGGTAATATGGATCTAGAATCCATTAGTGAAAGTGCTCTCTGAGCAGCAGCTTGAAGAAGCCTCAAGGATCTGACTGGACAGTGGACACTGCTCTTTATCCTTCACAAGGGAATCTGGTAACTCTCGCTCGAGGACCGACATCACTAACTGTAATGGGAGCGTAACCGTGACAGAGTTGTAAAAGTGCTACTGTTTATGGGATTTGCATTTTTCATGCTAATATACCAGGCAGGAGCAGTAGAAGATTGTTATGGCAGTGATAGACTTGTAACAACTAACTGGTGCAGTTTAGTTTCTGTAAAGACTGGAGCTAATAGTGGGAGTCCGCCTAAGCCAGTTGGACTGTTATTAGCCGTCTGCTTGGGCTGGAGAAGGGGGTGAACTGGCAGGTTGTGCCCACTTATTAAATAGGAGGATTTCGCAGACACAGTCGACATTGCACACTTCCTTGCTGCCACAATAATTTAGTGAGACATTTAACCAGACAGACTCAGGAAAGAGAAGAGAGGGTGCATATGAGTAGCATGTTAAAATCTGTAACTAGAACTCAGCTGAGGTACAGGAGTTCTGCTGGTTAGTGTTAGAGAGTACCTTATTTTTGTTCTTGTAGTGGATTGATGTGTGTTTTGTCCTCCTGTAAAAGATATCTGTGAAATGTGCATCTAATCATAAAGCATTTTTATCTCTCATGAACAAGCAGGCTAGTTGTAGTAAGCATTGACGTCAACGTAGTTCTTTTGCTCCCTAAAAGTATGAAACAAGCTTATAAACTCCATTAAGAAAGTTAGGAATGAGTTTGGACCACAACTGACGACTTCACTCCCTCCCTCCCTCCCTCCCTCCCTCTGTCATTGTACATTTCCACGGTACACACAGATTCTTCAGGATGCCAAAGGGTTTAAAGGACTACAATGCACATGCACATAGAAAGTATCTTCTTAGAGCTACACAAAAATAGAGCAACATGCTCTATTTTAAGTAAACTATTCAAGTTCAGGTGCTACAACCAGCACAAAGTCTATTGGCAGATATCAAATCAACAAAACATGCTTGTCCAAAAAGGACTCACACAGTCATCTCACCTTCAAATAAATATTTTTAAATCTTTGGAAAATTAAAAAGACGATAATACCGTATACCTAATGTGCCGGCTCTCCCAGTCAAAGCAAACACATTCACTGGTGGAGCAGACCATCAGAGGTGCATTGTGGAACTTTTGAAGTGAAAAAGAAAATTGATATTAGTGAGCTTTTAGTGACCCAGTGTCTGTGCTTTTGCTTTCCTTCACGGTGGCCTCTATGTTGCTCCAAGGTTACATTTTTGGTGCCTATGACCCCTCTCAACTCTTCTTTTTGAAAGGGCACCTTCTATGCACACAAATGAGGATTAATCATATTTAGTCTGTACTCTGCAAACTACACTAACATCCTAGACCAAGATAGTAGTAAAGAGGACGGGTAAGTTGTTTGAGCCTTCAGTCTACAGAACTGTGGACTGAAAAGTAGCTTGAGAGAACAGGAGAGAGCGCCAAGCATTCATGCCACAGTAAATCTATTCTAAATATTACAGCACTGGACTCAAACAATCAGTCACCAGTGTGCATCGTCAGGGAGGTGCCAAAACAGAGCTGGAGGTGTGACACGAGCCTGAGCTGACATTTTAAATCAAGGCTGGGGAGGTTTTTGCTAAGAATACTGTATGTGCTCTTGGTTCAATGCAATTGTGTTGATTATTTATAAAAATACAAGAAAAAGTAAAAGAAAACACAGTGATTAGGTCAGTGTTGGTGTGCCTAGTTAGAAGGTCCCAGATTCGATCCCTGGGCCAGACGGGGCCTTTCTGTGTGGAGATTGTATGTTCCAGAGCACCTGTAGGTGTTCCAGAGCACCTGAAGGTTTCCTCCAGGTGCTCTGGTTTCCCTTACCACTAAAAACATGTACAATAGGCCAAATGAGAGTGTGTGCTGGTCAGGAGGGCATGCTCTGTCCTGGGCGGCACACTGCCCGAAGTTATCAATAAAGTATTATCTCCTGTATCTGTTTGTGATTGCGGGACAACGGATTCAAATTAGCCCATGACTATGATCTGGAGTGGCGTGTTTACATGCACAAGTCCCACAAGTGTTCATTGACAAGCACTGCCTCCACCAAAAACACAAATAAAATAGTTATCTTGAGATAAATGGTGAAAAGGGGTCAAAAAGGCACCTATAAAAAGGAAAAAATTTAACATTCAAAGAAACTAGGGTGGTTCACAACTTAACGGTATAAGTAGGTTTTCTAAATTTTGTCAGATCATATTTTGCCTTATTCAAATTGATATTATAAGCATCTGTACCAAAAGTCAATTGTTGCACATTTAGGGGTGGCACACTTTTTCACAATTTTGAAATGGTCTAGAGGCATTTTTCTGTATTATTTTCACCTTGTATTTATTTTGTTTTCTGCTTCCAAAACAACTTCATGACGCAACATCAAGTGCTTGGACTCTTTATTTTCATAACAATTTGAACTCATCTGAACGCTGTAGTCGGGTCATATCAATGAAATACTCATGAGCAGAAAAACAACAAAGAAATGAGGCAAAAAAGTGAGAAACTCAATTTTCAGAAAGAAATCTGGCAAAATTTGGCGAAAATTAATTTTGTGAACCACCCTGTTGGAAACCCATCCATAAGCTGCTCGCCACCTGGTCGGCAGTGACAGAGGCAAGTTGTAAAATCATTTGTTCATGGTTCTCAGCTCTGATTGGTGCATGTGCCATTCTGTCCTTGAGCAAGACACTTCACCCACGTGGCCAGTATTGTGCTAACAGGCCGCCTACATCAAACATCCTCAAACAAGTAGAAGTTAACATCAAGCTAGCATTTCTTGTCCACAAATGCCTTCTCTACCTTCACAGACCGGTGACAGGAGGACAATCTCCCTCTCTGAGTCTTTACTCACAAACCTGACAGCAAAGGGCAAAGCTAGCCACTCATGCACACTTGTCATTGCACTTTCAGATAAGAAAACATTCAGAGATTAGTGTCAGTCTGTGAAACATGATGTTTCAACAAATCCAAAGAGCAAACACTGACCTAAAAATATTACAAGGACACATGAATGACAATATGTAAATGCGTTTTCATATTTTATGACACAACACCGGCCAGCCCTTGAAGTCGTATTAGTATTCCACACTGAAAACGGGGAAAGGAATGAGCCATTTGCGAGGCGAAAGCCAGGACAGGGCTTGTTGAGTGAATGAGTGACTTTGCCCAATGCGAGCTGACGGACACAGGCCCGTCCCGTAGCTCACCACTGTCTACTATTGATCCAGACGACAGCCCACTGCTACAATTATCCTCCAGCATACACAGATCAACACAGCATGCCTCAGGGGCACAGTTAAACACTGGAGCTCTGCAGGTCCCTAGTGAGATGGGGAAAATGTACACATAATCGTGTTCAGCTCCACGGAAGAGAAAAAAGTAGAAAAAGTCTCGTCATGACAAAAAGTCGGTATACACAATCATGTATGTGCTAGCATCAACTTTATGCAAGATCAAACTTTCTTACTTTAAGAGTTTGACACAGTAAATTACTGTTACTCCTACATGCCAGCTTTTGGATATTACTGATTTTGAATCATAATCCACCCATTCATGTTTTACTAGCCAAAATGTAATATCAGTTTATATCTGCATAACACCATTGATGTATCTATAAAACTAAAAATGCATCTGGAGTGGAAAAGAGAGAGAGAGAGAGAGAGAGAGTAAAGTCAACCTTTTAGTTTGTAAACGGTGCTGCTTTCATTGAATAACCCGCTCCCACCTTGTCTGTGAGCTCCACTCAGATATGTTGGTCATGCATCCCCAGACATCAATTACTATTTGAATTAGTAGATCTAAATAGCCCGTAGCAGAGTTGGTCCTGTGATTAAAAGCTGCACACACATTCGCACCCTGACTAAAATAGGAAAATAACTCTTCAACCTGGATAGTCACAAAGACTGTCACTGCCTGAATGAAGAAATAATTAAAAAACATATAATCAAATTGCAGTAGTCAGTAAATAAATATACTTTTTTCAGTAACAGAGGAATATAACACATTACTACAAAATATGGGAAAATAGTCATTACAATTTCAGTAACTTGAGTTGCAAGTGCATTTTTAAATGGTTTGCTTTGATGTACAGAGGGGAAAATAACTAAACTAAATTACATTTTGAGGCAGTAATATGTAATACAAACATATTACATTTTAAAAGCTGTATAGTAATATAGAATGCATTCCAATTTTAAGGCCCAGCGCATATATAGGGAAACACATATTACATGGGGAAATTGTGTGTTTGTGGGTCAATCCAAACAATTATAAGCAACTATACCTTGACCTGAATAACTGTGCTGCAGTGCACTGCAGACATAAGAAGAAAGTGCCCTCAATAGTAATAACAGGCAGCAAATTCATGCTTTCACTCCCAGGCCAGAGACCTATACTATCATGCTACTAGGTGCCTGTTAGTGCTTCCTGCTTGCTCTTTTCAGCATGACTGGTCCAGGCCACATCTCTTGGTCAAAATCACAGAGGAAGGATTGTAACAGACAAGCACCCTGAGAGAGATTTCTCACATGACATCCCCAAACCCAAGCAGCTAGTTATTACTTGAATGCTGTGTCTCTCCTTATAGGTGTGTTTTGTGTAGTCCCATGAGAATATTATCACCATAACAAGCAGCATTATACATCATGGTTATGCCTCGAGTCTCCTCTTTATGGAGCCCAAGGAAAATGGCAAGAGTCGTTTGCATTTTAAATGAAACTATTGAGCAGACCTATGGAGTCGTATATGGCACTAGTAGCAGGACATGTGCAGGCCGAATGTCTCTATGGCACTACATTTAGCAATCGAGAGACAGTAAACACAAAAAGGTTTAGGACTGAGCCCATGACACCCTGCTCAGATCTACTCTGCACATGGATCAATCTGAACCCTCTTACAGTATAAAGTGGGTGTGGACGAGCGCAGCATCACCAAATGTCAAAGCGATACGCGCCACAGACAGTCCACAATAAAAGGCTCGCAGGAGCAGAGGCTTGGGTGAGCCACAGTGCTGATGGCAGCAGTGTGCCCTCTCGGAGGAAAGCGGCACATCCTGGCATGTGCACGATTTTCTCAGTTTCACAGAATTGGCACAGAGCCGGGCTCCACGACGTTGCGTAAATTATTTTCTCAGGAGCAGCGACATCTTCGAAACGAGCCGCGAAGACAGACTAAAATCAGCACACGCAGAACTCAACACGTCTGTTGTTACGTGTTTACAAGAGTGGTTCATAAAAAAGAAGAATATCATGTCTCACTCACCTCCTAATCTTCTCCCCATTTTTTCCACTCGAGCCGAGAAACGCACCAGCACGCGTTGACGTCACGCAGCCCTCTCTGCTGCAGCGAGGAGCAGGCCTGCAGAGGACGACCAAAAGGAGGGGCCTCGGCACACACCTAAACAGCCCTAGCCCTCCCAGATTAGATGGAGGAGAAGAGTAGCCTCGCGCTCGTGGGAGTGGGTGTGGACTGTGGAGTCACGGGACAGACCAATGCACCGAAAATAGTAATTCTAGAGTAAATATTCTATGTGTGCATACTCTCTTCTAGAACAGTGGTTCTTAAAGTGGGGTCCGGGGCCCCCTGGAGCTCCTCAGAGGCATTGCAGGGTACCAAAGGTTATCCACACATCAAATAGCCTAAATAAAAGAAATTGTTTTTGAAAATAATTCAGTTTCAAGTCTAAAAATCATTGTAATTGATTCTTCTTTCTTTTCTTTCCTTTTTTATGCAACCAATTTATTCTGTGTGGGGCAGCAGTAGTATTCTTGCTGCATATAGTATTGTTTCTTTTCTAAGGAGGCTCATTAAAGGTCACCTGCTCAATGTGAGGGAGAAGGGTCTCCAATCAGAGCACCCTGCAGATTAAACTTCATTTTCACTCACTGAAAACTAAAACACACCTATGCCACCTGATTGGTGAAATATTACCCAAGTTATCCCTTTCTCCCATGAACCAGCAATATTTACTATGGCGAACAGGCCTATTGTCTTTGCAATGTATGTATAGCTGCCCTAAACAAACACCAAAAACACTTAAGCATGAGATTACACAGTTGCCTGAGATTACCAAATTAAAACCCACCGTGAACAATAACCTAACCTGCTTTTTCTGTTCATTAACTTCAATGGACTGAATTTCTTGGCACAGCCAGGAGCTTCATCAAACCAGTACCTTGAGCGGTTTGCGTCAAGAGTGAAGTAGCTGAGATGAAAATCAGCAGCTCCAAAGCCCTAGTTCTATCTGTCAGTGGAGATTAAGAAGTGGAGTAGTTTAAGAATGGGCTCGTGTTCACAAATGAGGGAAGGATGGAGCATGGCAGGTGGATTGATACAGCGTCTGCAGTAATTGCAGTTGATGCCGGACTGTTGTGGAGGAGATGGAGCTGTGAAGAAAAATTAAACTCTCATTTTACCAGTGGCAGTCAACATTCTCACTTTCATCTCATGACTGAAACAACATCCTGGAGCCAAGCAGCTGAAATTTATTTTCTACATATGGCTAGGCCAGGGGTGTCAAACATACAATGATTTCATGAACATGTTAAAAAAAAGTCTCTCAAGCCCGATCCTGTGAGTAGTCATGACATTAAAAATATATATATATCCAAATGCTCTTGGGATATCAGTCCCTAGGGGGCAGCCAAAATTTTAAAAAGGAAGGAATTCCACACCAGTCCAGCAGAGGGCACTAACACTGTGTTATGACCTTACCGCCTTTGCGATGCCCAATCCCGTCAGAAAGCTGAAGCAGTGCAGGGCCTGGTCATTACTTCAGTGGGAGACCATCAGGAAAATGCCAGGAAGCCTGGAAGAATGTAGTGTGTGAGTGAGTGTTGGTGGTGGTTGGAGGGTCTGATGCAGATTGGCAGACTCGCTTCCGTCAGTCTACCCGAGGGCAGCTGTGGCTACAATAGTAGCTTACCACCACCTATCAGTGTGGAGTGTAAAGCATCTTTGAGTGTCCAGAAAAGCGCCATATAAAACCAATGCATTATTATTACTGTACCATTATAAAAGCTACAAAAACAGAAGGTGTTCTGTGACTGGTAAAAGTTTTGCTTTTTTTTATGTTTTATTATCATTGTGTAATAACACTGATTAAAATAGAATAAGGCCATCTACAATACACCAGATGGCACTAAATTACTAAGTAGAGACGCCCAGACTTCCCGATCCACGCACAATTCCTCCAGCTCTTCCTGGGGGATCCCAAGGCGTTCCCAGGCCAGCTTAAAGACATCTTCTTTCCAGCGAGTCCTAGGTCTTCCTGGGGGGCCTCTTCCCATGGGTACATGCCTGGAACACCTCTCGAGGCAGGCAACCAGGAGGCATCCGAAACAGATGCCCGAGCCACCTCAGCTAGCTCCTTTCGACGTGAAGGAACAGCGGCTCTAATCCTATCTCCTCCCAGGTGACTCCTTACCCTATCTCACAGGGTGCACCCAGCCACCCTGCGGAGGAAACTCATGTCGGCCGCTTGTATCTGTGATCTTGTCCTTTTGGTCATGACCCAAATCTCATGACCATAGGTGAGAGTAGGAACGTAGATTGGCCGGTAAATTGAGAGCTTTGTCTTTTTCGACTCAGCTCCTTCTTCACAACAGTCCGATACAATGACCGCATCACTGCAGACGCTGCACCGATCCGTCTGTCGATCTCACACTCCATCCGTCCCTCACTCGTGAACAAGACCCCGAGATACTTGAACTCCTCCATTTGAGGCAAGGACACTCCACCGTGAAGAAATACAAAGATCCGCTCAACCTGCAGTTAGCTCACCATTTATTTAGGCGTAACGTTTCGCTCTGACACACCTGTATAGTATATACACATATGTGACCTAATTAGTGTCACATGACTGGACAGAAGACGTAAGCACAAAATCAAATACAGGAAATGTGTGCAGGCACATCTGCAAGACGTGTGATCCCGTATAACCACCACATATTTATACAAAAATATATATACTATGTGCAATATTTACAAACTGTGTCACACAGAGCCCGAAAGGCCTCAACAAGGATTTTGACCTCAGACCTTTTCTTAAATTACCTTTTCTGTAAACATCCACAAATGTTCAATATTGGCATCTATACTCCAGTGTTTGTGCAGCTGTTTTCTATGTGTACCATCACTGCAGTGAGTCACAATTGTTAAGTCTGCCCCAGGATACTAGCATTGTTTGTAAATTTTGTAAATATTGCACATTTTGTATTTCTGTATAAATATGTGGTGGTTATACGGGATCACACGTCTTGCAGATGTGCCTGCACACATTTGTATTTGATTTTGTGCTTACGTCTTCTGTCCTGTCATGTGACACTAATTAGGTCACGTGTGTTAGTATACAGATGTGTCAGAGTGCTTTTAAATTGTCTGATGAAGGGCAGATGCCCGAAATGTTACACTTGTGGTGCCTAAATAAATGGTGAGCTAACTGCAGCTTGAGCAGACCTTTGTATTTCTTCAATGTTCTAAATATTTTTGATCCAGCATGCTGACTTAGGGCTGGGATGTGCGTGCCTTTCCTACACTGCAAGGATACTCCACCGACCTGGAGAGGGCAAGCCACCTTTTTCCAGTTGAAAAGCATGGCCTCGGATTTGGAGGTGCTGATTTTCATCCCAGTCGCTCCACACTCACCTGCAAACCACCCAAGTGCACACTGAAGGATTTGATCAAGCCAACAGAACAACATCATCTGCAAACAGCAGTGATGAGATCCTGTGGTTCCCAACGTCGTCTAGAAATCCTGACAAAGGACAGCCCTGGCGGAGACCAATATGCCAGGTCTGACTTACTGCAGGCAATGCAAACCATGTTCCTGTTATTCAGGGTACAGACAGCCCTTAGTAGAGGGCCACGGACCCCATACTCCCTCAGCACCCCCCACAGGACACCACGAGGGCCACGGTCGAATGCTTTCTCCAGATCCATGAAACACATGCGACTGGTTGGGTGAACTCCCATGAACCCTTAAGCTCCCGATGGAGGATATAGAGCTGGTCCAGTGTGCCATGACCGGGACGAAAACCACACTGCTCCTCCTGAATCTGTCGGATTCTCCTCTCCAGTACCCTGGTATAGACCTTCCTGGGGAGGCTGAGGAGTGTGATCCCCCTGTAGTTAGACCACACCCTCCGGTCCTCCTTCTTAAACAGAGGGACCACCCCCCCCAGTCTGCCAATCCAGAGGCACTGTCCCCGACCGCCACGCAATGTTGCAGAGCCAAGACAGTCCTACAACATCCAGAGACTGAAGGTACTCAGGACGGACCTAATCCACCCCCGGCACCCCGCCACCGCGGAGCTTTCTAACCACCTCAGTGACCTCAGCTTGGTTGATGAACGAGTCCACCTCAGAGTCCCCAGTCTCTGCTTCCTTATCGGAAGAGGTCACCGCGGGATTGAGGAGATCCTCAAAGTATTCCTTCCACCGCCCAACAACGTCCCCAGTCGAGGTCAAGGTTTACCCAAGTGTCCGAGACACACGGCCCGAGATCAGATGACACAACTACAAAGTCGATCATCGACCTCCGGCCTAGAGTGTCCTGGTGCCACCTGCACATACTGTATGGACACCCTTGTGCTCGAACATGGTGTTCATTATGGACAAACTGTGGCTAGCACAGAAGTCCAATAACTGAACACTGCTCGGGTTCAGATCGGGGAGGCCGTTCTTCCCGATCACCCCTCTCCAGGCCCCACTGTCATTGCCACGTGGGCGTTGAAGTCCCCCAGTAGAACAACGGAGTCCCTGGTCGGAGCACTATCAAGTACCCCTCGCAGGGACTCTAAGAAGGCTGGGTACTGTTTTATGCTGTTTGGCCCGTAGGCCGAGACAACATTAAGAGACCTGTCCCCAACCCGGAGGCGTATATATATGGATGTGACCCTCTCGTTCACTTGGGGTAAACTCCAACACATGGCAGCTGAGCTGGGGGGCCTTGAGCAAGCCCACCCCAGCCTGCCGCCTCTCCCCGTGGCCGAGGCCAGAGAAATGGAGCGTCCATCCTCTCTCTAGGAATTTGGATCCAGAGCCCAAGCTGTGCATGGAGATGAGCCTGATTATATCTAGTCTAGTCTGGCTCCAGGGTGGGGCCCCGGCTGTGCCATTCCAGGCAACGTCATGGTCCTTGATACTCTACTGGTCATAGGGGTGTCTGAACTGCCCTTTAGGACCTGTGGGGAGCAAAATGCCCCAGACAACATAGCTCCTAGGATAATTTGGGTGCTCAAACTCTCCCACCACGATAAGGCGGAAAACAAGTTTCAGTCCTTAATTCGTCCTACACGGCGCCCCTCCACACCACACCATGAGGCTGCCAATGCTCTGGCATTATGAAAGGCAGATAACACAGTAATGGCAAAACCTACCACCAGGGGGGGGGGCTAATCTGCTTGGCTTCCTAACACTTTATTCTTCAATAAATTAAAGATAATACACTGGAAGGGGGGGATCTTATTTGTATAGCGCTTTTCATATGACACAAGTCACACCCAAAGCGCTTCACACATGAAAGGGAGGGGGGTTCATTCACTCCAGGCTGATGGTGGAAAGCTAGATTTGTTGCCACAGTTTCCCCTGGGGTAGACTGACAGAAGCAAGGCTGCTCACATCTGCGTCCCTCTGACCACCACCAACCACTCACACATAGGCATTGGGTGAAGTGTTTTGCCCAAAGACACAACGACAGTCTGCACCTCCAGGAGTTGGGGTTTGAACCCCAGACCTTCCGATCATGAGACGACCTGCTTTACCATCTGTGCCACTGTCACACTGAGTTCAGTTTTTTGAGTAAGTGGATATGTTCACTATTAACTAATGAGCATTAGGTCCATGTTGTGTTATTGAAACATATCGAACAGTGTCAAATTGTATTGAGGCTCTGATTGAGGTATGTATCGTATCGTGACCTGTGTGTCGAGGTAAATGTGACTGTAGATTTATATTTTACTATTGTATTCTGTTGTAAGGCCTTTTACAAGTTGATTCCTGTGGCAGGATGCCTCAAGGGTTGATTACCTCCTGTTGTGTAAACGGGGGTTGTTGCCTTAAACATTTGTGCTTTGTTCTGAAGGGTTTTGATGTGTTGATGCCTTATTTGTTTATGACGGTGTCGCAAAGAAGCCTGCGAGCCAACTGTCCTGGGGGAGGTTCCTGACCCTTTGGTTGAGTGACCTTGCAAGGAGAGTATAAACTCTGTGTTGCAGAGTTGCTTTTGGAGTCTTACTCCGAGCACTGGCCATGCTCGTTGTAACCACTCGAATGGACCTTGTTTTCCCATGTTTCTGTTCCAATTCTACTGCTGAATAAATCGACAATGACAACCTGTACAATATTGTTATAATATTGATTTTTACCGTTACATATGTATCGTATCGGGACCTGTGTGTCGAGGTATGCATCGCCAGGTTGTCATACCCAGCCCTACTCATTATTATTATTAATTTATTTTTTAAAAGTGTTGTCAATAGTATTTTGCTGTTGACAATATATGCAGCCTGCAAGCCGCCATCATAGGTGAATAAACATTGTAACATATTACAAACCATTTTTTTTGTCTTGATTTAGTGATCAATAATGAATTATTTTGTACAGTGTGGGTCGCAGATCGTTCACATGGAAATTTTGTGGGTCCCACCCTCAAATGTTTAGGAACTTCTGCTTTAGAACAGCACTCAATCTTTCTTAGTTGCGAACCCCACTATGACAACTGTCATAGGGAGGCTCACAGAGAATGCTTTCCATTCAAACTAGATAGAAAATGTCTTCCTTCTATTATCTGGCGATCCCATGAATATTTCTTGCGACCCCCATGTTGAGAACCACTGCCTTAGGAACAGGGTGAGAACTCAGCAGGGTGAAACTCAGAGTAGACCTGCTGCTCCTCCAAATCGAGATAACCCACCTTTTGGTTGCTTCCTGGACACCACCGAGATCCTGGGACCTATAGCACACTGAAGGACAGGTGAAGGTCTCACAGCTGGCCTTGGATCCCCCATGGAAGGAGTGACTGTGACTGCTGCTCCCGGAGCCTGGCCTGCAACACAGAAGATTGATGATACTTCAGAGGATAGGGCTCAAAGGTTGCTGTGGCTGTAGCCTGCAAATAGCTTATGCAGTATGAAGGCTGACGCACAGTGAAGCTCATTTTTGTTTCGTCTTTTTATTAATTGGCCAATATTTTTTCCAACAATAAAGGGCCTGGCCTGTACATATACGTCATGCATATTGTATCACATATAGGCAAAATATATCACAATTCTCCCTGTCCTATTTGACACCTTGCATAAGCACTAATGCAGCTAATGGTTGGCAGCCGATACTGGTGTCTTGAACCCCTTGCTTGAACCCATGATAGAGTGAAAAAAAGTAGGTGCATCAAAATCAGTGGAGTGTCAAGACTTTTTTCACTGGGAGTAGAAGTCCAGAAGTATGGGGTGGCACGTAGGGGATTTTCAAATAATTTGTAACACTTTAAATTAAATAAGTTATATTTATAAATGCTATAAATAATACACTGAACAAAAATATAAACGCAACACTTTTATTTTTGCTCCCATTTTTTATGAGATGAACTCAAAGATCCCAAACATTTTTTTACATACACAAAATAACCATTTCTCTCAAATATTGTTCACAAATCTGTGATAGTGAGCACTTCTCCTTTGCCGAGATAATCCATCCCACCTCACAGGTGAGGCATATCAAGATGCTGATTAGACAGCATGATTATTGCACAGGTGTGCCTTAGACTGGCCACAATAAAAGGCCACTCTAAAATATTCAGTTGTATCACAGCACAATGCCACAGATGTCGCAAGTTTTGACGGAGCATGCAATTAGCATGCTGACAGCAGGAATGTCCACCAGAGCTGTTGCTCGTGTATTGAATTTTCATTTCTCTACCATAAGCCATATCCAAAGGTGTTTCAGAGAATTTGGCAGTACATCCAACCAGCCTCACAACCGCAGACCACGTGTAACCACACCAGCCCAGGACCCCCTACATCCAGCATGTTCACCTCCAAGATCATCTGAGACCAGCCACTCGGACAGCTGCTGCAACAATCGGTTTGCATAACCAAAGAATTCCAAAGCACAAACTGTCAGAAACCGTCTCAGGGAAGCTCATCTGCAGCTCGTCGTCCTCATCGGGGTGTCGGCCTGACTCCAGTTCAGCGTCGTAACTGACTTGAGTGGGCAAATGCTCACATTCGATGGCGTCTGGCATGTTGGAGAATGTTCTCTTCACGGATGAATCCCAGTTTTCACTGTTCAGGGCAGAGGGCAGATGGCAGACAGCGTGTGTGGCGTCGGTGAGCGGTTTTCTGATGTCAATGTTGTGGATGGAGTGGCCCATGGTGGCGGTGGGGTTATGGTATG
>OMNZ01011910.1:1515-14882 GCA_900303255.1 Lesueurigobius sanzi | reverse complement strand
TAACGCCAAGGAGATTTTAAACCCAGAGCCTCTGTGTATGTGTGTCTAAGTACAGGCATGCACTGAAAAAGGCATAGACATAGCTTTCCTTCTTTCAAAAAATGTCCCCTTCTCGCTTATATCCATCAAAGCCCAATGCAGTATTGTTCAAACATATTTTAAATTCACAGAAAAGCTGTAATCCCGATACAATTATTGTTGGCGGGATTAGGTTACATTAAATTACAGTTTGCTCGTTGTGGTGCCACAGCAGTGTATCTTAACCTTCTCACTGTGCTTTCAGTATACTCCATTCCCGCCGCACTTAGACCCCACACCACTCAAGGAAACTTTCCTCTGAGGCTGTCTGTCGCAGTAAACTGGCCCACTGTCTCCAAACTCTGTCTAAAAAGCCTTCTGTGCTATTTTTTTCCCAGCTTCACTCCTAGGGCCAGGCGTTACATTTCCTGCCCCGTAGACCTAGATTTGTCTCTGCGCTTCAATCCTCTCTCTGTTCTCCTCTGATTGCCCTGAACCAATCGTGAATAACCTCACAGATGACTGGAACTGCCCATTACACCGGTTAATGGGTCAAACACACTCACGCATATAGGCACTCACACCAAGCATTCGGGATAATGTGGGGATTGAACTGTGTCAATGGCAAGAGCATCCACACATTGAATTGGAGCCACATTTTCGTGCAAAATACATACTGGTATTTTGGATAACTTCATCTCTGCTGTTTCTGACAGTAAGCAAACCCAAACATGGGTAGTTATAAATTAAACCCAACACATAAATAAAAACATATCTCTAAATTAGACAAAGACTGGAACTGTAGAGGACGACAGTTTGAGAAACACTGGACTCTTATATTCTAGCTCGAGGTGAGTTGACTCATTAGGCTTGAATACGCTCTAAGATATTTCATGTTAGTATGCATACATAGCCTGACCATAGTTTATTTACAGTATGTTTGTGGGTCATAAACATTTAGGAGGTTCTCCATTGTAGCGTGTCAGTGTGCTGTAGGTCTCAAAGACAGTCTTGCAGAGGATGCCCACAATACAGTAGATACAGCACTGGAACAGAGAGAGATTCCATTGGCAGATCCAGCCCATGCCAGCTGCTTTAATGAACATCTGCGTATCGTTATTATAAATTCAGATTGACTTGAAAGAGTGATTTGTGTGTTTGGAGCCGAATGGAAAAGACATGAGATCCTCTTTGGAAGCCTGGTTTTAGTGGGCTGAACACTTTACAGCATGTTGTCACGGTGCACCTGACTGCCAGCGTGCATAAAGTACAAGGTTGTGTTTGCACTCTGTTTTTTGTTTAAACAGGAACCCTGTTGGACCAGTATGAGTCAGACACTCACACCATCATCTGTCAAATGTACATAATTTGCCTTTAGCCTGAAGTGTTTAAAAATGAGGCCAAAGCTCGTTTAGAGTGCTGCCCACAAGGTCTTCTCTGGGGCCCAACTTTGACAAGGAAGAGATAGTTTGGCCTTGTGATTTTGCAGATAAACTTGGCAGCCATAACACTGTTGATAGTGTGGTTGGAAACGTCAAAATGTTGTCAGCTAGAGAGATAAACTGTAGCTTAAGCGGACAAAACAGCAACTAGGCAAAAGGGTTTCCTCTTTTATATTAACATTAGGATTCTTTTTATTCCTGTTGTGCTTAATAAGGGATGTTTTTAGGGATATACAATATATCTTGAGAAATGTCCAAACCTTAATAATGGTTGACATTATTTTGTCTAATCATAAGATGAATTCAAATTTTACATCTCTCTTCGACTTAAAATATACTGATTATTTAAAATGGGTTTGGGTAAATGAGTTTTACTATGGACCTCTCCTCCACCTAGCCTGGTCAGCCAGGCGCTCCTGCTTTCTTTCAAAAGGAGGAGCATCTGCTCACAGCCCATCATTAACAGATTTTGTTATTATCGGGCCAATCACATCTGCAGATTTGTAATGCTACAATTAAATGGGGAACCCTCAAATTGCAGATCATTCAGTACGGACTTTCTAATGGTCTATCTTCTAGTTTAAATAGTTTAGTAGTTCACCTGTTAATTTGGCAGAATATGACACTTTTCAGTGCTATATTTCTTGTATAAACGTAACGTTTTTGCACACGTTAAGCCGCGATGTTGGTCGCACCATGTGTTTCTCTGATTGGTTAATCCCTCTGTCAATAATGCACTTGAGAACTCGCGGAGATGGCGCTGACTTCCAGACTACACGTCTTTGTGTCTGGCTGGCCAGGCGATCATCTACCAAACCTTACTTCAACCTTATGCTATTTCTGTCTCATATCCCAATATGTTTGTTATTGAGGATATGCTGGAAAAGCAAATTGACAAAAGTATATATACAGTCTAAGCTCGACATAATCTCCACTAACACTGTAGACAATATTAAAACGTGGTTTTCTGGGTCCCATCATCTTCCACATATTTGTTCAATGACACACAAACATTCAGAGGACCATAACCATTGGCTGTTTTTGTACCATGTAGAAATTGTATAAAATGGCAAGAAACTGACATTGGTAGCAGTAATTTGGCAGTCTGTCTGCAGCAGAGACATGTCTGACAGAAACCTGACAGTAATTGGTCTTTCCAGCACAAGCCATGACTTAATTTCCCTCAGTCTGAACAAACCTGTGCTTTGCCAAATTCATTACAGATCAGAAAGCAGTGCCTTACACGGCCTGGGTTTCTTTAGCTCCTCTCTGGTTCCTCTATGTGTGTGGACGATGCGTTCAAGGCCAGGTGCACAGCTGGTCCGTGACAGCCACGCTCTCTGAGCTTGTTGTTTGTCCTCAGGAACTTTGTGCTCACTTGAACTCCTTTCAAGGACAGAGGGGAGCTGAGCGGGTGACCTGATAATGAAATGCAACAACTACAAATTACCATACGACACACAGTTCGACTCACACAGTGGACACATGCACAGCAGGAAAGCATCAACTCTTCTGAGAGGTGCTTAAGCCCTGAAGGTGATCTTGGATAGGCTTTCTTTAGTCTTCCTCCAGTTTAGGCTCACACTGTTGTTTACCTCAACAACAATTAGTCATGAATTGAAAAACACACAGCGTAGCCTATTAATTAGGAGCAAATGTTTCGATTTTATGGTGCAAATGTCCAGTTGATCATCATATCTAGCTTGTCCAGAAACTATATTTTTCCATATTATTCTTTTCTTTGAAATTCTGAAACAAACCAACACTCCTTAGTTACTAATAGGGCTGCACAATATTGAAAAAAAAATCAATTTGAACATAAATCACATGTAATTTTATCAGCAAATTCTGTCAAAACAACTTTAAAAACATTCAATCAGAACTTTCACTAAATTAGGAAATTAGGGCATTTATAAGATCCACACACCCTTTAGTTACCAAAGCATTCTTGAATATAGATATTCAGAGCCAGAATCAGAAAACTTTATTAATCCCATGAAGGGCAATTCTTTGCAGCAACCCAGCCAAATAAAAAAACAGACCAACAAGTACTGTATGTGCCACAACAGTTCACACAAGGCTTTGCAGAGGTCAAGTCCATTAAAACACAGAGCATTAGTTAAAGTTTACACCTAATATTGCAATACAAATCTTGCCATACATTGTGCAGCCTTTGTGATTCCCGCTCCAACCACTTGATTTGCTATTACCGTCTGCATTTGAACTTAAACCCACAGAATGGACTGCCACAATCGGCGCATTATCCATTGTCTTTGCCGGTCGAGTTGAGTGTGTCGCTCTGTCGTCCCATAGACACTTCATAAACGAATGAATGAATGCTGCGGTTGTTGCAGCCGCGTCCCAGCCCTGCCTGTGTGGGTGGAGGGTGTGG
Source organism: Lesueurigobius sanzi (assembly GCA_900303255.1). Taxonomy (NCBI): domain Eukaryota; kingdom Metazoa; phylum Chordata; class Actinopteri; order Gobiiformes; family Gobiidae; genus Lesueurigobius; species Lesueurigobius sanzi. Next base: position 11,030 of record OMNZ01011910.1, on the reverse strand, counting down.
GTGCCGCCGGGGTGCAGAGAATGCCCCGTCGCTAACTCTTTGACAGGATCGGGGGTCTCTTTGCGCACACACACTGGAGCGGGCACGCAAGAGCCTCAAGCACACGGTGGACGCAATCTGGCGGTCATTATTGCAAACAAGGCCGCGTTGTGTTGCGCTCACAAACAGTTCACTCTCTGGTTCAAATTATCACAGTATCTCACAGACAAGAGGCCTCTGAGTCCCCCAGTGCAGCCGAGAGGAAAGGTCAGTCGCGCATTCAGGGGCCAAAACAAAATATAATATGTGGCCTATTTAGTCCGAGTGAGAGTAGCTCTAACTGCATTGGCTTCCAATTTGTCATCAATTCACTTCTTTCTTATCTTATAACATTATTAGTGCTTGTTGATCTTAATTAAATTCAATTTGAAGTCAGTTGATCGAAAAATAAACAATTTAGGACTGTGCATTGCTAGACAAATTGGTTTAGCAATTTACCCAGAAAGTAAAGCGGTAAACAAGTATAGAAAAACCTTACTCTAGGTCAGGGTTGTCCAAAGTTTTTTCGATGGAGGGCCACAATTAGTGGGTGATTCCAGGTGGAAGGGCCAAACTCAATACTGTTTTGCATGTCGAATGCAAATGCAAATGCAAACAAGATAAGATCAACTTAATTAGTCCCCAAAGAGGAAGTTTGTCATACAATACATACAAGTCAAACCATTCTCCAAAACAGAAAAATGCCACTTCTGCAGTGTCTCCAATGTATTAAAACATTCCCCTGACAGCATTATTTCGACTGGTCTGATGAATCATTAAAAAATATATACATTCATAAAAAGCATCCTTCAGAATCAATAGAAGAGATTTACACTGATTCTGAAGGATGCTCTTTTTATGAATGTATATATTCATAAAATGTATATTTTATGAATGTATATAAATAGGTATATGGTTAAATATCCTTCAATACTGTGCTTTTGAGAAAGACATGATGTTTTGGTGTTCTTAGGTGCCCAGGTCGCTGCGGGGTGATCATGCTTCCGCTCAGGGATGCACCGATCCAGCTTTTTTGCTTCCGATACCGATACTGGGGGTTTAATATCTACAGATACCCGATACCAACCGATACTGTGAGATTTTCACAAAGTAGCTTTGTAATTGACTTATTTGTTGTTCGTGCAAACAAACTGCAGTGAATATATAGTGAGTGAAAAAGTGACTGGTACTTACATTAAATAGACAATTTCCAACTATTGCAACACAGTGATCTGCTCATTAATACATTATAAATATGATCATCAGTGATTCTCTAACAGTATTTCTCAAACTAAAATGCAAACAATAGTGGCCAATATTATACCAGTATCGGATCGGTGCATCCCTTCTTCCGCTGTCCCAAAACTGTCCCAAACTGGAATTCGTTTCCCATTGAGTTACGTGCCATCACAGACCTGTCCCTGTCCAAGGCCAAACTTCAGACTCACCTGTTTGGCTCGGCCTTTGACACAGAGTTTGTGGCCCCTTTTGCTGTAGATATTTGATCATGTTTTTCTCTTTTAATTGCATTTTATGTTTAGTTTTTAATCTTACATTATGTTCAGCACTTTGGTCAACTGTGGTTGTTGTAAAGCGCTTTATAAATAAAACTTGAATGATTGATTGAGGTACTATTCACAATCTATTCAGTAGAAAATGGGAAAAAAAAAGTAAATACTTATAACAAATCTAAGCACCATCTCATGTCAGTCCGGCGGGCCCCTCTTTGGACACCTCTGCTCTAAGTACGTATAACAGGCACATCAATGGTCATCTTTCTAATTCAACAAAACCAAACTATTCTTTTCTTTGCTGTTTTGCCTGTTAGGACACAGTGACGTGTTTCTGGTAATTTTTGTAATTGTTGCTTTCTATTGTGGTATCAAAGCTTTTAATTATCGCCTTCATATTCAATTCACCCACGAGACATCCGTAATTATAATGATTTATACAGACAATGTTACGCAGTCTCACGTTCCCATGGAGTCCTTGTTGCTACTTGAACCTTTGCCCATTGCGCGTCATAGTCAATCATTTACTTTGGGACATGACTTTCGGCATGTTCTGTCTGTCATCAGTCTGTCATCAGTCCTTTTCATATGCGCAACAGGTAACAATAGTTCAGGCCAGTAAAAAGGCCGGCGGCGCTGGAGGAGTTCACTGATTTTATATTGTGAGTGCCGATTAATGGACAAGATCATTTTTTCAGAGCTGTGTAAACAATCTGTGTCAGGGCACGAGGGAAAATTAGACAAATTGGAGCATGTGAACCAAGAAAAGAGTAAGAATGGACCCAAGGGCAATCTCTTAACTTAGGTGCCCTATAAGAACTATTTCTGTCTTTAATCCATTGTCCTACTACGTATTTATCAAGTGTGAATCTTTCCGAGTTCTTGGATGAGTTTTGTTTCCGGACCTCACAAATCTCCTGCGCTATTGTAACTGCTTGTTTTTGGGCAGCGGTGGGAATTAATGAGCCTTCAATAGGTCTTTTAAGGGGCTAAGTGTCGGTTTCCCTTTGTGCCTGTTTATTTACGCACTGTTTACAGACCTGCGCTGCCACCATTCATTGCATTGACTTGCCAACTTCGCAACTGAAAGTGGTCAAACTTCTACTTCAATACGTCAAGAAATTACGAGAAAACTGCATTCTTCCCGCATTTTCCCATGGAGTGTATTCTCTTTGGATGTTTATTTTTGCCTTGACTTTGACCGCCCTCTGAACTATCCAAGTGCTTACTGACTGGATTAACTCAGGCACCATGTTAAAGTCATGAAACCAGACACAGACAGACAACAGAGGTTAATAATCAGACCGTGTACCTGTAACAAAAACAAACACACAGAATCTACTTACGTGTCTCTGTCTCAAAGAAAATGTTGCTCATTTGAAAAGAGAAGTAAATCATATAGAAGGAAAATAAGGATCCCGTGACCTTTTTGCACAGATCATCTTAATTCAACATCCACAGTTACAGTATAGCTCTAAAAGGCTACAGTTAGCACACATTAGCATTTGAATTCTGCTTGGAGACTCCCAGCAAACAGAGGATCTGTCTAGGGACCACACACAGTCGTTCTTTTGAGCTTATCTGCATTTGAAATCAGAGAAATCTGAGATTGGAGTGAAATGTTCTTGGGAACGAGACAGATTCAACAAATCCCAAAGCTTGTTGTTTTCATCTTTAAATCCTATTCCTATCAGACTACAGCACGACTGCATCAGGCATCACAGTCAAACCGAAAGTGCAATCTGGGGGTTTTATTTATTTACAGTGGGTTGCATAAATATCTGCACCCCTTCAACTTCTTGACCCCACTCTCCAGTTTTTTATTCATAAAAAAAGTTCCAAATCATTTAATTTCACTTCATCATTGTGTGTCCCTTAGTGTGTGTCTTTCACATAAAATTTCAATTGAATACATGTATGTTTATGTACCTAGTATGGCAAAATGTCAAAAAGTTGAAGGGGGTGCAGATATTTATGCAACCCACTGTATTTATGATCGGGGCAGCGCACATTAATGAACTATCTTAATAGTACACACTGGGAAATTGAAATAAACTTTTAGGCAAACCCCAAAAATATCTTTTCCTAAAACTAGCTTGCCGTGTAGTTCACATGTTCTGAAACACATCTGATTCTTTCATTTGAGCAGACCATATTAAAGGCAAGACACATTTATTTGTAGAGCACTATTCATTCACCAGGCAATTCAAAGTGCTTCGAAATTACATACAATTACGCTTTATTAGACTGGACTGACATCCATCACATTGTTGCAGCTGGGACTCCAACCCAGATATCCTCCAACATATGTGCAGCAGACCTAACCACTAGACTATTGGCTGCACGACTGCCAACGGAATCTTAACATAACAACAACACTGGCAATCAAATGTAAAATTGGTTTGCAAAGATCACGCAGCACTAGACTAGTGCTAATTTACAATGAAAGTCAAAGAAAACAGAAAGTGTCCCCGGAGCCATTGGAGGCCTGGAGACAATGCTTCAGCCAATTAGTTTTAATTGTTTGTTTTATACACTGCCCTCAGCACCATCTCTTGAAAATGCTCTCAACCATGTCACAGTGTTGAACTCATCCAATCTTTACATTCCCCTGGTTAACTGGACCATGAGCCGCATGTACAGTACAATAATGCACAGCTGAGATGACGTTTATGGCCTGGTCTTGTCTCCACATGCTTTACAACGGCAGCCTATAGCAGTGATACTAAAGCTGCCCTCATCAGTATTCAGCCCGAGCACCCCATGGCACACTGACACACTTACACGCAGCCTCAGCTTTTCTGGAGAAAGTGTTACCCTTTTTTTTTTTGTAGCGAATAACATTCATCAGGCACGTCAGTTAGTTTCCTCCAAGTGTGACAATTTTGTTATACCTGACGTGACGTGAGACGCAAAGGACGAGGTGGACAGAAGATTGACAATAGGAGGCCGGCTTCGTGGAAAAGGTGGAAAATCTGTTCGACAAGCAGAGAAAACGCAGCAAAGATGGGAGCAGAAAGGAGAACTAAATTGAATCACATGAGAAGATGCAGAGCCGAGACCGAGGGTAATGCTGGTCTTGTGCATTGCTATTCAGGCCACATTTCACTGCACTGCCGAGACACAACACAGGGACACAAGAGAGGGAACACCACCGTGTAGATTAGCCATACATTTCACATGTTTCGTGTGGTGTTTTACCACACTTTTTTGTTCACAAGGTGTCTGCAGGGACTTAAAAAGGCTTAAAAGTTATAAATTCAAATTTTCCAAAATTAAGGCCCATGTGTTTAAAAAGTTCCACATTCACAATTTAGGAGCATTTAAGTGGAGACACGACAGGCAAAAGTCATTTTTGTTTTCAGTTTTTGGGCCAGTTTAATCTCTTAACAATACATATAAACTTTTACCCAGAAACAAACTTCACAATAAGGTTTTAAATTATTGTACTGATTTCTCCACAAATGTACACAGATTTTTTTTCAAAATGCATTTTTCTTCACTTTAGCACCTACAGTATACCCAGAGGAAACTTTCAATATTTAACCACTAGCCTGATTTATTCAGTTTTGAACCCCAAGAAACAAGGCACATTCTTTACAGATGTATTCACTAATAACTAGTTCAATAAAAAAACTACACAAAATATCTAAGATCCTCTGAACAAATCTTTGTAAAAAATACAATATCAACTAAATCAAACCAGAAATTTAAATGTGGCGTTTAACATTATTTAGATTTTGTAGCTGAACATAAAGGCAGGGCATTTTTTACACATGCAATGCCTTATTTTTTTCATATGAAAACATAAAATGATAGAAAACAACAATGTTTCAAACTGATATCAGTCAATTTATTACCTTTTTTCAGTATTCAAATCACCTGCAGTGTCCCGCCTTAAGTTGTCTTCTGGTCAAACTAATAAACGTATCAAGTACGTGCAAAGTGTGAATATTTTGAGAGGGTCTTGAATACTGAAAGTGGTCTTAGAAAGGTATTGATTGAATTGGCCTTAAGATTTCCACCTTTTCCCTGCGTCAGCATTGACGATCAATAAACATTTAAAAAGCATTTTGTTTGAGGTGGCAGTTTCGCCCAGTCAGGCATTCTCGTTGTGTTCAAAGGTTAAAATAAATGCAAAAAGTTATTGATGGATTAGCAAAAAATGCCATACAGAAACTCTCAGCTGTTGGTCACTAGTGTTATTCCCATCATCATTTTCATACTAACATGAACTGACTGTGAAAGTTGGTTTCGATGAGGCCAGCTGAGAGTGGCTGACACGATGGCCTGGATCAGGAATCTCCCGAATTTGGCAAACGTTATTGGCGACACCGACATGCATTGTGAAGAGTGCCCACACAGAGTCAGAAGAAGCCCTGCTGCTCCATGAACTCATTTCACTATGGTTTGACTACATTTGCACAGTGGACCTGCTCTGCTTCTCCTTCTGGCCTTATCTCCTCTTCAGTTTCAATAACAGTTGCGAGGCAGATAGTGTTGCTTTTATAGAGACATCTTTTACAGTCAAGGCTACTGTATCTCCAAACCTTGCGCTGTACATTTTTATTCTCCCCTGAGTCACCTCCCCTATACGTCTGCGTGACAGCTGTAGCCGGACCGCGAGTGTTTGGAGTCGGAGCACGCCCTTCTGCAGCAGGTGCATGTGTTTTTGTTCGCACACACGTTTGCATTTGTTGGGCCCGGGGACTGAAGGGGCTAGACATGCTGACTGTGGAGTGTGTAAAGCAGCCATGACGACTTTCTGTCAGCGGCTCCTGATGAATGAAGAGGAAAGTCCACTTCTCATTACCAGCCATTGACCTTGAAGCCCATTCTAACCGTTGTAATCCGACTCTTGTAGACTCGACTGTATGTTGATTGATCATCTATCATCAAAATACAGTCTTATAATTCTTGTTTACACCGTTCTTGCCGTTCTATGTACTTTCTTTTCCTTGTGCTGACTTGCTGTGAGTTATATTGGGCGAGCAGACTCAAAGGGTAGACAAATAAATCAATGAATGAAATGCCAGCCTGAAACAGTGCGCTGTGGGTGGCTCCATCTGGGCACACCAAATGCTCAGCTCGGACTTAGCGTCTTTGTGTACACACAGGCAGAGTAAACCGTGTTTCTCTTTCTCCAAGTAAGGACTGCAAGATGAATCAAAGCGAATCAGCAATGTTAATGGTCTCAAAAAGGCTGCTTTTTAGGGAGTAAGTGCTCAGAAAACAACAAAATATCTTGTATCTGTACAATTCACCACATCAAAGTACATACACAGAATTGAAATTACAATATTGTCACTACCTTGGTGCAAATTGTTTAGGGCTGAAACAACTAATTGATTATTGAAATAGTTGTCAACTATTTTAGTAATTGATTAATCGTTTCTGGGATATACAGACTCAGGGAAAACTATGTTGTCTCTAAAGGAAGAAGTATTTTTGCTAATACATTAGCTCCGGTTGTTCTAAATATGAGATAAATCTCGGACTATAATCTCAGAGCAGAGAGAGGACTCTCTCGCTCTCTCACTATCACAATGCAAGACTGACTTTGAAAGGTTCTTAGCTTTCAAACGAGGAATGACATGTGAAACTTGTACAAAAATGATCCTACAGACATTACCTTTAAGTTTACTCCATCAAGACGTCCTCAAACAACATCACTTTAGCTTCATGTGGCAAAAAGTACAAATAAATAAATAAATACACATTCCATCCACCTTTTGCCCCCAAAACGTTAACCAATTAATCTTAAAAGTAATCGGCCGATTAATCCACACACATTTTAGTCTTTCCTCAATTCAGTGCATACAGTATTTTTCCAAACTCCTCCAGCTTCAGTCCAAACACTTTTTCAATTTCCCCCTTTTTTCTATATGGCTTAATTGAGCAATGTATCACAGCGAGATAGCATACGTTTATACTTGATTCGGAAGACAAAATAAAAGCAGCAGGTGTTTTTTATCGCCGGCCATGGAGTGGCCTTTAAGTTGGGCCAGCTCAGTGCGGCGGACTGCACCTTCTACTTTCTCCGGCTCTCTCTAATTAGCCTGCGAACAGTCTCGGCCCTGTCCAGCTGGAGCTTTGTGTGTGTGTGTGTATCCAGCTGTACGGACTCTAGTCTCTTATCACTCTAACCACTGGCCCATAGTTAATGACAACCATCTGGTGCCCATACAGTGCCGGGTTTAGCTACCAAGCTTCTCAGATTCACTCGGAATTCTTTGGGCAAATCCCTCGTTCCACTCCCACCCGTCTCCGAATTATCGTCAAAGTTATGTCTTTCAGATGTGCCTGGAATAATAAGGCTTTGGATTACGTTTTACGGACTATTCTCAACATTGGCTTGGGAGAACAGTATGCCAGTATCTCTATATAAATAAATGTGATCTGTTATCTTGCCATGAAACCTAATTTGGAGATATAAGAAGTCACTGACACCACTGTGCAAAGTAGTTCAGAGATTATATGGCTGCCTCATTGTAAATTTGTGCCCTATCATGTTGCTGAGTGTCGTGTATGCGGCCTGCTGCGTTGATCCCTTATTGATGGCTTCCTGTTACATTGCATACTGAATACGCTCACACTTTTCTATCTTAAAAAAAAAAAACCTGGACTGAAAAACAGACAGATGGAGACATTTTGTGTTTTGTTCCATAGAGGAAAAAAACGAGACATTCTTCTTTATTTAAGCGTCTTCTCCACTGTTAGATCAGCAAATCATATCCTTCCTAATCTGCAGCCTGTGATTTACACAGGTGTTTTTCCTAACACAGAATGAGACACAAAAGAAAGATCTATTGGTATCTGAGTCCGACACCTTGAGAGCGAAATTAAGACTGTCTTACCTAAAAATGGCGGCGTTGCAAAATCTTGGCTTTTCATTTTTAACAAGCAATACTGTCCTGCGAATATTAGGTGTTTCTGTTACATTTCTTTAATCGTTCGATTAGATAGATAGATAGATAGATAGATAGATAGATAGATAGATAGATAGATAGATAGATGACGCTCCAGGATCAATTATTCTTGGATTTCTGGTAAGTTTTTCTGTTACACAACATGAAAAACATTTGATCTTGGACCATCGTGGAAGCTGCTGTCACTAAATATCACTAATGTCACTAAATATCAAGGTTTCTTCACATAAAAAGTTGCATAGTGCACCTTTAAAGACAAATCTTAGACATTTATGTGTATTTTGGGAAACCGTATCTCACTGTTGAACATTTGTTTCGCACGCTCTTTACAGCCTTGCTGTTTATTGCTCTCTTTATTGGTTGAGCCAAGTAATCACTGCTTTCCTTTCGTAAGCACTTTGATGAGAGTCCTGGATATACATTTTAATAAGTAAAAGCAGCAGCAGCACCAGATATTTTAAGGGTAGTGCATATCTCGGAGGGTTTCAGAGTGTCAGCTCTATGTGACATTCCTGTGGCAGTCTGGGATGGTGTTAAAGTCAGAGACAGCCTCAGGAACCTGACTTGCAGAGGCCATGCTGTTCCTGCCTTCTCCTCTGACCTCTGTTCACGCACAGCCAAAATTGTCACCTCTGTCACAAAATGTCCCCGCGGACCGTTCCCACAGAAAATCCACCATTTGGGACAAAGATTTTTTTTGATAGGAGACTGCACTTTTTGACTTTACAAGATGGACACGTTTAATGAACTGATGAAGGCAACGTAAACCTTTATGTCAATGTTTAAGAGTCTCTGTTTCCCAGTGGTATGAGCATGAACTGGTGATATGCTGCTCTGTTCTTATTGATGTACTTTACTTTATCGATGAATAGAAATTTTGTCTTGAGGTCGTCCTGGTATAGTCCTGTATTAATTCTGTCAGCTAGAATATTTTGTAGTCTTGTTACCCAACGACAAAAGTGTCCAGTAGGAGTATTGGTCTCGTCCTAGTTTTCTGGTTTAGTCCTGTTGTAGTCCCAGTTAAATCCTGGTTTAGTCCTGATTTGGATAATCTTGG
>OMNZ01011891.1:0-12433 GCA_900303255.1 Lesueurigobius sanzi | reverse complement strand
CAAATAATAGACCCACTCTGAATGGCTTGAAATACAGTATAAGCCTCATAAACATGAGAGCTGCTCTCTCTCGTCTCTCCTCCGCTCAGCTGTGGACAGGGGGCGGAGCCATCCTCCGCTCAGTTGTGGACAGGGGGCGGAGCCATCCTCCGCTCAGCTGTGAACGGGGCAGAGCACACACGGACTACATGCAGAATAAACTTTGCTCCCAGTCCTGAACTGAACTGTGATAAAAACCTTTCTGTCTCTGGATCAAACATGAAAACACAGAGGTCAACGAGCCGAGGCTCCTCGAGGAGAGGGCCTGCTCGTGTTTTGCTTATTTCAACGCGTAACGTATAAGCCTCAGCGCAACTCCACTGTAACAATGAAATCACGCTCCTACAGGCACAGAATCATGAGGAAGAAAGACACACGTAGCATTGTATATGCCGTATTTATCAATACAAATCCGCAATCTGCCCCTGAGGAGATGAGAGGCGCCCAGTGACACAGAGGCGCAATCTCTGAATAACCCGCGGAGGCGCTGGACATCTCCAATGCGCAAAATCATTGACTGACAGTTTGGTTGTGGACATGTTGCAGTGATGCGCTGATTTGGAGGAGAGAATTTAAGAGAGTGCTTTCTGCTCTCTCTCTTCCTCTCTCGCTCTATCTCTTTCTCATTAACGCGGGGCTTGAGTCGTGGGTGGGGGGTCCTATGGGGGGTCAGAGGACATTTTAGGAGGGTCTTGAGACCCCCCAAGACCCCCCCTGGCGCCGCCGCTGCTTATGAACTATCAATGAAGAAACAGGTTTATACTGTAGATATGTGTTGGGAAAGTTAGGAATGTGTTTGGACCACAATCAATTTATTTTACCCGCTCCCTCTTCTAACATGCTCACAGAAGCATGACCATATTTCATCCAGCCTGTCTTCCTTTCACTAGCTCCATGTTGACTACAAAATTGATTTAAAAATATTTGTATGTTTATAATGCCTTAAAGGCCTTGCCCCGCATCTTCTGTCTGACCTACTGACGTCATATGCCATTCACGTTCTGTCAGGTCAGCAGATCAGCCTCAGACCAAGAGCAAACTGGGAGGACACCCAGCTTTCTCTGTTGTTGGTTTCAAACTGTGGAATGAGCCGTCCTTGTATAAAGGCAGGGAGATTTTTAAGATGTTTTTAAGTCTCGGTTTCAGACACTCCTTGGCGTTTAATCTAATGAAGTATTGATTTTTACTGTTGACACTGTGTTGTGTGCCACTGCATTGTCTTTGGTGTACAGCACTTTGGTCAAATATGTTGTTTTTAATAATGTGTTTAAAGAAACTGGACTAAATATGTAAACAACAACATGACTTACACATCTTCAACGTTGATCCTAAGTAGCATTCACCATCCGGCTCCACACTGCAGAGGGATCATGGGTAAAATATCAAGTAGTTCATCATGGTCACATTAAAAAAGGTCAACATCAGCTGTTACCAAACCAAAACTCACCAAATTCACTAAAAACATATTATTCTATTTTATGTATTTATGTTTCATCTGAGAGTCTTCACACACATCATTTTAATTTGTGATCTGTTGGAGCCTTGTCATGCAAGAAGTTTATAGAGAGAACAATTTGGCCTACACTAATATTTACTGGCCTTCTACACCTTTAGTCACATCTGTACTACTCGGTCTTATTATCAGATTAGATTTAATAATAATAATAATAATAATGCATCGGTTTTATATAGCGCTTTTTTGGACACTCAAAGATGCTTTACATGGCATTCTTTCACTCCACACTTGGTGGTGATAAGCTACTATTGTAGCCACAGCTGCCCAGGGGTAGACTGACAGAAGCGAGGCTGCCAATTTGCGCCATCGGCCCTTCCGACCACCACCACACATTCACTCTCTCACTACATTCATACAGGCTGTGGGTGAAGTGTCTTGCCCAAGGACACAGCGACAGTCTGCAGCTGCAGGAGCCGGGATTCGAACCCCCGACCTCTCGATCATGAGACGACCCGCTCTACCATCTGCGGTTCTCAACTGGTGGGTCAGGACCCAAAAGTGTGTCGTGGAACCACTTTCTTAGAGAATATTTTTCAGTATTTTAGCCAAATAAAAAAGTATGAAAACACTACTTGACCTTTATAGGTTTATTCAATGAATGAAATGCAGTATTTTATATTAGTATTATAGTATTCAATTATATTATAGTGTGTAGTTTAGTTCATTTGTCAGGGACCATGTATAAAATACATGAATCTTAAAGAAAAGATGCTTTAATTGCACCAGATTTCCATCTTCAGTCCTTGGGCCGGCTACAGTAGCATCAATGCAATCATCTTTGTCAATTCTACTACACAGTAAAGCATGTGCAGAGAATCTACATTTTGTGTATCTCACATCAGTGATGAATAAGAAGACAATAGTAACATGCAGTTGTGCTCATAGGTTTTCATACCCATTTAATCTTTTGGCCATTTTTCATAGAATATGAATGATAACACAAAAATATTTTTCATTGTTAGTGGTTGTGCGAAGCCATTTATCAAGAACTGAGTTTACTCTTCATCATTATTACAATGAAACTACTCAAATGTCCCTGATCTAATGTTTACATGACCTTCAACAACTGCCAGGAAAATAAAGTTTTTTGTGTTATCATTCATATTCTCTGAAATGCGGTGGTGGAAGGGGAGAGTTCAGCTTCAACTTGGTGGATGAAACTGTCCTTCAGTCAGTAACATTCAAAGATATTACTCATACATTATCACCATTAGATTAACAATCACCAATAAAATGTATCATCTGGTTTCCTCAAATGCATACAAAACAGCAAAACTATGATGCTAGTACATTATATAGCCTAAACAATGTAATGAGTAATTTACATGGACTGAAACAGCTGGTATCAGTAATGTGCTTATACAAGTTTGGAGAAAAAAATGTCCCAATCTACAGATAACTTCAGACTGTCCAGAAGCTGAGTCCATAGAATGAACATTTAGCCCTCCTCTGCTTGAAACGTTTTTTAAGACAGCTATAGTAAACAGCGCAACACTATATTGCGTGTATCGCACATGCATATTTAATTAGATAAATGGGGTGCGCTCGGTTTTAAATTCTAGCAGGCCGTAATTAAGTCATTTCTGGACCGTTTTGCGAATGGTAAAAAATGCCAAGCAGCTGATGGGGCTCTTTCTCTTTCTGTCATATCGGGACTGTAGTCAGTGCTCCAGAGAGAGAGAGCAAGTGAAGGGAGAGAGGGAGAGAGCAGCACGTAGTGGCTCGACTCCTGGAAGGTCAGGGTTTGGGTTCGGATTGAATTAGGAAATAATTGTTATTCATTTTCATGTTGCTTTTTGTCAAGGCCAAAGGAGCCACTACAAGGAGGCTTGCGAGCCGCAGGTGTCCGACCCCCCCCGGCCTTATGTCCAACTGGGGACAAGCAGCTTGATGTGTATGCAACTCCACAGCGGAACAAGGCGGACCTAGGCAGGCCCCGCTCATGCAGGCTCTAGGCTGACCAAAGGCTATTGGACGTTAAAGTAGACGTCTGTAAGGTTACAAAATGAGAAGAGAAAAAAATAACATAGCTACCTCCCTTTGTCCTTGTTTGAGTAACTCAAGAAATCTGCCTGTGGGGTATGTTTTTTACACTTAAGGTGAGACACTGGGGTAAATATGGATAATTAAATTGAGTGATATCATATTGAAAGTGTTGCTGTAAATTACTGACAAATATGAAAAAAAAAATATGCAGGTTTATTGCAGGTATTGCAGGTTTTTTGTCATTTTATGTTTTTAAATAAAAAATAAGGTTATTTTATGCATATGTTGGATATGTTTTTTTTATTAGCGAGAAAATCTGTGTTTCAAAATTCAATAAATCAGGCTAGGAATTAAACATTGAAACAAGCCTTCAAAATTGTGGAAAGAGTGGAAAGTTTGGAGTCTGTAGGAGCGACTAAAGTGGAATTACAGATCACATATAGTTCTAGGGAGAAACATTGAATCAGCGCAATAATTACACTCGTTTACAGGTGAAAGTTCATATGTCAAGAGCAAACTGGACCAAAACCAGGATTTAGTTTTGCCGCAGTGTCTCCCCTTTAAATGAATAAGCGCTCGGACAGTGAAACAAAAAGAGCTTGACTGTAGATTGTTACCAGAGCGTGTTGAGTTTACACAGTGGGTCCCGCAGATGGACAGACAGACGTCGCACTCCCGGGTCCTGGAGGTGATTAAAGCTCAGGTCCAGTCGCTTCAACTCAGAGAAGCCAGAGCTCAAAACAGACGAGAAGAACGTGCAGCTTTTCTCAGTGAGGCCACAGAACGACAGGCTGTGAACACAGAGGGATTTAAACAACGTCTTAGATTATCCTCCTCACGGTCGGACTGACGTGTAAGTGACGGTACCCCAGCCGCCGTGACTCATGAAGGGGCAAACTCTCAAGGCGACACTAAAACTCAAACAGAGACCTAACCATCACAAGCCGCTGCTAGGTCAAACAGATAAGTATCCTGCAAACATGCCATATTCTAGTCTTTTCACATCTTATAGCTCTGTCACATCAGACCAAATTTTTTCTTTTTCCTCTCAAAAAGTCTCCACTTGAAGTTCAGAATGAGGTAAATGCGACAGGACATGTTCAGTATTATTTGGGTGATGATTCAGCTGCTGTTAATTCGTTTGAGACTAGTTAGCATCGTGACACTGCTGCAGTCAATGTTTAAAACTACAAATGTGCATAATATATATGTAGTTACCTGTGTAATATATTTGTAGTTACCTGAGATGAGGAGGAACATTTTCTTCCCTTTGTGGCTCTGTTGCTGCTGTTTGTCACAACGACAACTTCACATGTGGTCGTTTTGCCTTTATTTTAGATTCTACCAGACTGTACTTTGTTTACTTCCCCAAATTTTTGATATTTTAGCGTCTACAGCAGCTGTGCCCACGCGTTCCTATCAATTGCTGACTGATGTTTGCCCCTGCACCTTCGCAATTTAACGGGAGGAGGAGTGTAAGTTCCCGGATGTCCGACCATGAGGATACCAAATATACAGAAAATATTCTCAACCCCTGTTGATTCTTGACGACTCCTAGACCCCTGTTGCGTGAAGGTGACAGGTGTATGTTTCATTGTTGTGCACCTGACCGGAGAAAGTAACATCCTCACGGTCAGACATCCGGGGATTTACACTCCCCTCCCCTTCGTTACTAAGGTGCAGGGGCCAAGCATCAGGCAGCAGCTCATAGGAAGCATGGGTGGTTGCCCCTTCATGAGTCTGGGGTTGCTAAGAAAAACGAGTCATGACCTAATTCATGCACAAAGCTGTCAATAGCTGTCAATTCATGACCGTAATTGACAGCAAAAGCTTCAAAGTGCTATCTGTGAATGTATTAACACTCCTTATCGCTCAATGCAAACAGTCTAAAAAGGAATAAAAATACTAGAACACAAATGTTTGGTTTCTAGAAAGGAAGCAGTACCTTAGTTCCTCCAATTTACACGGACGTCCGGAGAGGACTGCACAGAGGAGCTGGATTTCTGGGTCTAACAGGTCATTTCCACCCAGATCTAACTCCTGTAGCTGAGACGAGCCACAGCTGAAGACAGAGGCCAGGTATTCACAACAGCTGTGGAGGTGACAGCTGTTCAGCCTGTGGATGGAAGAGAAGTCAGGGAGATCTTTTGCCTTTTTCTGATTACAGCGACTGTTTCATACAGGTCACCATACAACTCTATTGGAGAGACAGTTTATAAAAGGAAATCTCAAAATAGAAAATGCACAAATGTTGAACCTGGTTGAATTTGGTTGGTTTTGAGTTTGGATCCACAAACATGCAATGACTCTTTTGTCTGAGTTGGCTGGTTGGCCATAAATTTATGTACATGTCAAAAAAAAAAAGCAAGTCTCTAGCCCATTCCTGTCCAGAGTTAAGAATGTTTAAAAAATACCCAAAATGCTCAATCCAGCCTCTAGGGGGCAGCCTAAATTTACAAAAAAAGAACGAATTCCACACCTGTCCAGCAGAGGGCACTGAAACTGTACTTATAAAAGCGTGTGCTGAATTATTACAGTGCTCATTATTATTAATCATTTATTGAAAACATGTTTTGTCTATAGTATCCCCCAGACCCCCCCCCCCCCCCCCCTTTTTGTGTGCTTGGGGCAGTTTTTTTGTCTGTTTTAGGTCACCAAATTGGCTAGGTGCCCTGGTACCAAGAGAGGAGGGACTTGAGGTTAACTTGAAGTCTTTTTTTTTTTTTTTCTTCCAGATTTATTCACCAATAACTAATTTATTGAAGAACTAAACAAGATAAACAAAATCCCATCAAACTGATATCACTTTGCTGCGTCTGGCCTTAAACCAGGATGTGGGTAAATGAGTCTAAAGCCTCAGCGTTGCACCTGAGTGTCTGTAGTTGGCACAGCGGACTCCTCAGACCCTCACACAGAGAACGCAGATTTTGGATGTTGTTATCGCTGAGATCAAGTTCCTTCAGGTGGGTGGAGTCAGAGCCCAGAGCTGAGCCAATCACAGCGCAGCTTGCATGAGTCAGGTCACAGCTGCTCAGTCTAGAAAAAAAGCATAAAAAAAACATTATCATTAAATATTTATGAATTTATCTTTTTCTAACAGAGCACCAACCTGAGTATTTCCAGTTTGCAGTTTGGACTTTCCAAACCAGAGCTGAGCTGAGACAGTCCTCTGTCCGTCAGGCTGTTGTGGCTCAGGTCAAGCTCTTTCAGATTCCGTGAACTTAACACCAAGGCCAAATCTGCAGCACTTCTGTTGTTTAACTTGCACTGGCTCAGTCTGTGAAAGAGATGGATTCCATTTCATAGAGTATGAATGTTGAGATCAGCTCTTCAATCCAGCCCATGGAACATGACCAAGTCCAATATGCACTGGCTAAAAGGGGTGAACCACCAATGTTTTCTGCCGACAAAGAAAAATAATGTATAACTGCAGCCATGTGTTCCTTTTAGCTATGTTCTAAGGCTGTTCACATTCCTCTATGGTCCTGCTCTGGCTAATGGACCAGCTTAAATCTCAGTCCTCCAGGACTGTAGGACCTAGAGGTTAACTCCTCCTACTGGTTTCTTCTTAAAAGACCCACAAGTGTGTCAGTCTGCTCATTTTGATGATGACTGATGAAGTTCTTTGGATAAAGAACGAAACGTCCTACACTTCAACTACAGAGTACAGATGAAGACTGAATAATCTTTTCCTATAATATAATAGTATAATAGTTAAGTCCATCCTGATTAAGTTCAAGAGACACTGCAAGCAAAAGTATTTTTTCTTTTTCATTTGACCAGTTTTACAAGGAGTGTAATTATTCTTTCTTCATAGAACTAAATGTGAAATTTTAAATTCAATTTCCACTTTCTCAAAAAAAATATCAAATTGTGGCGACAACATCTCCACTTTAGTAGCTCCTACAAACTCCAAACTATATATTTGAAGGTTTTTTCCAATATTGAATTCCTATATGGTTTATTCAGTTTTGAATCCTATTTTTATTTTATTTTACTTTTTAATTTTTTACAGATTATTCACTAATAACTAGTTTATCAAATCTTTGGAACTAATATCCATCCACTTTCTTCCACAGGGCCGGGTCACAGACGCAACAGTCTACTCCTTTCTTATCTGCTCTACTCTTTATTCATTTATTTTTGCACCACTTACTATTTGCTGAACTTCATGAAACTCAGATGGTCAAATAAAAAGATGAATGAATGAATTCCACTTGCTCCTTGTTTGACTTTGATGTCTACAGGTGACTCTTGTTGTGGTTTTGGTCCATACAAAAATACATTGATTGTTAAATTGGTAGTTAAGCTACTGTACCTGAGCGTGTGTAGGCTGCAGTGCTGTTGTGTCAGTGTCTCCGTCAGAGACTTTAAACCAGAGTCATGGAGGTCGTTCAGACTGAGGTCCAAGAGTCTAAGCCTGCTCCATTCTGTACAGAGGACTTCTGCCAAAGCCTGGCCACACCCTGCAGACAGCTTACACTTCTGCAATCTGAGAGAGGAATTAGAAAAGAAATGTCCTTACATTGGCTAAACAAAAGTAAAAGCAGGTGAGGGTTAGGTCGAAAAATGATGAGGGCAAAGACCAGTGCAGTAATAAACTCTCTAGCATTTTGTGCTAAATTTCATTATAAAACATATGCAGTATACACTTTTACCAACCATTTTTGCATTTTGGATTTTTAATGGTAATAATTTAAACAGTCAGCAGATGGCGCCAGCCCCACAAAGTATAAAAGCCCACCCTTCTTCACTGGTTCTCTGTTCTGTCTTCCAGTTGGCTGGGCTTGCCTAGGTAATGAGTAGTCCTCCACGGGTCCAATACAGTATCAATCAATCCCTTTAATTGATATTTCACATTGCGGTAGGACTATCGTTACTTCTATCCTTAGATTAGATTTTGATTGCTTGGCCACTCCTTCAGTAATCTGCCCTTTTTTATGACATGAGAGAGAACAGCAAAGTGTTTCATCTTATCTTAAATACAGAAAATAGATTAGATTTAGACTTAGACAGACTATTGATCCACAAGGGAAATTGCGTTGTTATAAGATCAATACAACTATTTTCTATGTCATGAGTGTATTTAAGACGAGACATTGCAGGTAAACTTCATTTTTTTCAAAATGTAGTTTTGGGCCAGTTTGCTCTGAACATATACACTTTGTTTAAACTCTGTTTGCCCTGGGAGACCCTACCAGGAGCACAGAGCTCCTAGGCTCAAAGCCCTCCACCACAGTGGACGTTCGAGGAGGGTTTATGTCAGTAATAGACACCAAAAGTTTCAAATTGATATCACTCAATTCATTTTTTCCCTACTCACCTGCAGCGTCTGGCCTAAACAGACTCTGTTGAAGTGACCTTCTGCTGTTGAATCTAGTTTATATAACATGCATGAGCTGTCTGACCTGAGCTGCTCCAGTCTGCAGAGGGGGCTTCTCAGTCCCACACACAGCAGAGCGAGTCCTGAGTCTGTGATGGAGTTTTCACTTAGGTCCAGCTCCTTCAGACGAGAGGCCGAGGACGAGAGCGACGAGGCCAAAACTCTACAACTCGACTCAGTCAGGTTACAGTCATCCAGGCTGCAGGAAGTTCATGCTCATATTAGTGATCAGCCTCATTGGGTATTTTATACCATGTATGTTTACTATTATACTGTGAAGCATATTATAACTCTTTTTGTTTTTTATGACACAATCATACCATAGTTTAGACTTAGACAAACTATATTGATCCACAGGGGAATATTGCTCAGCCTCTTCCTGTTCACTTCCTAGGGTAACAGTACATACCTGGACACATGCAGCTGTTGATTAAAAACATGTCAAAAACTTGACACAGGATGTAAATACTTCACCAGAGAAGACCTCTGTGTTTGTAAATGTAGATGTTTTAACCCTGAAGCTAATTTTATACTAACAAATGGTAAAATGGCACCACAATCTGAATTTCTTTTTTTATACAACACACTTTGCTTGACATTTATTTTTCTTTTGGTTTTAAATCTTATTTTACATTTACCAGTAATTTACATTTAAATGTGGACAGGAAGTGGTCTTTGCCCTGCACTGGCCAACAGGGAGAGCCTATGGAGCCCCACAGTCCTGCCCACTGCCAATCCCTTTGCCCGGTGCCGGAAGTAAAAATCCCATTAAAAATTACACATTATACTACATACAGTATCTGAGAATATGTACACATTTACAAGTATAAATGGTGGTGGTGCAAGTCCATGGAGTATTTTACATATAGCAAAAGCACATATAAAGTGTTGGTACGGAAAAGGTTTCTGACAGATATTTTTATTGCTCTTTTTTTATATAATGATTCTATTATAACATGGCAGTAATTTTACCCCATAAAATAAAAGTTCTACTCACAGAGCTCTTGTGGAGGAGGCTATTGTCGCGCTCAGATTGATCACTCCCTCTTCGGACCTGACGTACTTCTTCAGATCAAACTCCTCTGACGCCTCTGAGGTCATGAGTTCAAAGTTCAGCGCTGACCACTGCACCGGAGTTAGCCCTTTAGCCGCTAACGTCCCCGAATTCACCAAACTTTGTATCTCCTGTACCAAAGACTCATCTTTCAGCTCCCCCAAGCACTGAAACAGGTTTGTATTCACCTCTGGGCCTTCTTTGATCTTCTCCTTGATGAATTCAATCGTGCGGCTGGTCTCATCCTTTTCTTGGCCCAAGTTTAGGATCCCAAACAAAAGTTCTTGGTTGGAATTGAGGGACAAACCGAGCAAAAATCGGAGAAAGTGGTCCCAATGGCCGTCCATACTTTGCAGGGCCTTCTCAATGGCACTTTTGTGAAAGCTGAACATTGATTTTGGCAGAAGTTTTGCGGACATCCTTTTGAAGCTACCGAGAAGGACATTTTCCTTTCTTTGTGTGTACGAATGACGCACGAACAAAGCTGCCAGAAATTCTTGCACGGTCAAATGCACAAACATAAAAACCTCTCTTCTCCTCCGTCCCTCCATTTTGAAAACCTCAGTGCACACGCCAGAGTAAACCGCCGCCTCTTTCATGTCAATATTGCACTCTCTTAAGTCTGATTCGTAGAAGATTAGCTTGTCTCTCTCAAGCTGCCGGAATGCTAACTCTGCTAGCTTCAAAATGGTCTCACCAACATTCCCGAAATCATCTCTGTCTCGAAGTTTCTCCGTTTGGCATCGCAGTAGCTGCACGTACATCTCGGTCAAGGTGCTCGGGAATGCTTTAGCCAAGTTCAAGTGCATGTGTACCGTTACTGTTATGGAGCAAAACACAGGAATTTGGCACATAGCGCAGAGGCTCTTCGACGACTTCACGTGGCTAATTAGCTTGTTAGCACTGCGCTCGTCGGGCAGGCGTCTTTTAAAATACTCCTCCATTTTCTCGGCAGTGAACCCTTTGATTTCTGTCCACTGCTGCACGTGTTTTCTCGGGATGGAGTTGGCGGCAGCGGGTCTCGATGTCATCCAAATGGACGCGTTGTTTAGCAAATCGCCAGTGACCAAATTGGTGATGATTACATCCAACGGGGCAACCTCATTCACGTCTCTTAGCACTTTGTTGCGCTTGAAATCCAGCGGTAAGCTAGTCTCATCCAACCCGTCGAAAATAAACATGACTTTGGTGTCGCTGTCTAGCATTTGCAGTGCTTTGGTTTCGGGGAAAAACTGATGGAGGAGCTGCATCAAACTGTAGCTTTCGTTGCTTATTGGATTTAGCTCACGGAAAGGGATCGGAAACAAAAGAGTTAAATCTTGGTTGTCCTCTCCTTCGGCCCAACTTAAGGCGATCTTCTGCACGCATACAGTTTTGCCTACTCCTGGTATTCCTAGTGTCAGCACAGTGCGGATTTGCTTGTCCAGGCCAGTCCTAGGTTTAAAAATATCGTTAGCTTCGACAGTGTGTTCGTTCGTTGTCCCATGCGTGCCTCCTTCGATTATATGTAGCTCGGTGTAGATTTTTTTCAAGTAGATGCTGTAGCCTTCTTCCGCGTTGCCTTCGTATATGTTTTGGTACTTTTTCTTCAATGTAGATTTGAGTTTTTCTCTGATTGCAATAAGATCAACATCATCTGAAAGAACACATGTCCATCATTAAACGTATGAAATGAAGAAAAAGGTTTAACACCTAGCTTGCTTGATTCATTTTAGCACAGTTTGCGTTTATTGAAGGTGAGACACTGCAGGTGAATAGGGAACAAAATAAATTAATTGGGTGATATTGATTTTAAACTTTTGCTACTGACATAAATGACAAAAAAAATGTATTGCAAGTTTTCTGTCATTATGTATTTTCATAAAAATAAGGTATTTTATGCATAAAAGTGGCCTTTTTGGCAACAAAATCTAAATAATGGATACAGCCATGTTGAAATGTATCTGTGTTTTATATAGGTATTGAATAAACTAGTTATTAGTAATAAGTATTAAACTGTTAAAATTCAAAAGTCGGCTTGATTTTTGGGGTTCAAGACTCAATAAACCTAACCTTGCACTGCAAGACGTATTCTCACGAGATTTTTGATTTCACAAATGTGAGGATACATCTTGAAAGGCTCCAATCCCTTACGATCGGGCTCGACTCCGAAAGCTGCAGGACCAATGACGTGCCTCCATTGGGGTTTAAGGCGGGACATGGTGCTATGATGTCACAACGAGACGCTCTGCCGCAGATTAACAAAAATGGCTGCGCCTAGCGACTTACTTTTCGATGCCGCGATTGACTCTGTTTTAGCTGAAATGCCAACTCTTTCTGCTTTTGAAAGGGGAGCAAAGAGACGCCC
Source organism: Lesueurigobius sanzi (assembly GCA_900303255.1). Lineage (NCBI taxonomy): Eukaryota > Metazoa > Chordata > Actinopteri > Gobiiformes > Gobiidae > Lesueurigobius > Lesueurigobius sanzi. The sequence continues at coordinate 108 of OMNZ01011891.1, read as the reverse complement.
TTCGTGCATTTGTTCATCGGAAAGACGTGTGTGCTTTTCTCCCCACTGGATTTGGTTCGTAGCTGATTACGGTAGGCGGCTACCATCGGGCGCTTCACCCAATTATCT
>OMNZ01011889.1:2896-22707 GCA_900303255.1 Lesueurigobius sanzi | reverse complement strand
TAAATTGCACTATTTTATATATGCACATCAGTACTGATGCAACAGACGCCTGTGGACCATAAATAGTGTATAACTACGTAAGCTGTAAATGGTGAGAATGTAAGAATTGAATCCGGCCGCTGTTGCTGCTTGTTACAGTTGTCATTGCTATTGCTGCTCAAACTAAACAAAAGTAAATCAGGGCAGGCGAGACATGGTTCGACTGGGGGGGTCCTCTCCCTCTGTACGGCTCATAAAAGCTTGTCTTTTAACGCATTACACAGAGTAGGATGCAAACATGGCCCACCTGTTCACTGGTTAGGGAAGCTGGGGGTGGGGCTTGTTGGGTGGGGGCTAAGGCCCACTCACAACTGGCCCACACTATCCCCTGTTTTTTTTTTTAATGCACTGCACTATATAGGGAATAATAATGATAAAATAAATAATAAAACGTACAATAAAACACTGTAGTAGAAATGGAAATGACAACAAGAGTAACGAGGTTATAGAAGACAATATGCATGTTTAATGTGTCTTTAAAATATGACTAATTATGGTAACGACAGAGTGTAACTATGATTAAGAAAACTGTATTGTATATCTGATGTCTATGTAAGGTTAATTTGAATGATTAGCATTTATCAAGTTCATGTAACTTTGTAAATTCTGTAAAAGAAACAAAAGAAATGCATTGTAAGAAAGAAATTGTAAAAAGGGGGAGGAAACATAAGTTCTACTTCTACCTACTCCTTATTTTACTATGTATCCATAAGGAACATAATTCGAAATAAAGACTACTACTACTACTACTACTATTATATGTAGTATAGATTCCCTTATGGGGCCAAGACTCCTTTGAAAAAGAGATAGTTAATCTCAGTGGGACTTTCCTGGTTAAATATAGGTTAAAAAAAATTAATCTATCTGCAAATCTACATATCTACACATCTATTAAAAAAACCTAATTAGAATGGCGACAAAAAGCCTGTTTTACAAAATTCAAGCAATATCTATTTGCTTGAATTTGCAATAAAGAGCTATATTATTGCTTATTTTATGCATTCCTTTTCTTTTTTGTCTTATAAGCGCCCTTGGAGTACATTTCAAATATTTAGACTTGTTTTACTCGGTTGACTATGTTTGTCTAAGAAACACAGACTCAGCTCTGTCACTCCTCACAGGAGAGTTCGGTCATGCTCTGTGGATTGGGTGTTCCAGAGTGATAAACAATTGATACACAGCTCAGGTGACACACCTGATCTGTGGGGGCAGAGGGAGAAAGGAAGGGGTGAGGGGTAAAAAAGAGAGAGTGGAACAAAGCGAAAGAGAGCAGCACTCACAAACACTACTAGTTGGGCCAAGACAGTTGCAATTGATGAGTCAGAGCACAGCTGAGGCCATGGGCTGTGTGGACTGGGGATGTATGAAGAAAATGTGTGTGTATGGGCAGTGGGAAGAGCATGTCTTAAATAAAGGGACACTGTTGAGTCCACACACAATGAAGACTTGACTAACTTCATCATGCCGTGTTCAGCTGGTGCCTTGTGCATTTGAGTGTTTACCATATAAACAGTTAGTTTACATGCTAAGCTCTGTCAGCAGATTCACACACTCCTCCAGATAAGCCTGTCTCCACTCTCCTGTAAACAGGTGGGGTGCACCCAACCCCCATTAGGTTTTGTTCTCACAGGTGGGGATTTTTAACTGGCTTAAATTAGCCTAGGCAAAATGGTAGCATGTAAAAGGGCCAATAGGCAATATTGTTAAACCTGAATGCAACTTTAGGTCACCAGACATAATCACATATTTGTGGTCACCATTGCAGTATGTCTTGTCCAACAGCTGGCATTATCAGCATGCAAAAAGTCACCTGCTAAGTGCCAAAATACCCTACCTGTGTCTGTGTGTGCACCATCTCCACCCTCATTACCCAAGCAGCCACTCGGGCGGTTTTTTGTCCTTGCCACTCCCTTACTTTCCATGTCCTCTCCGCGCTAGTCCCGCCTCTCTCTCACCGCCAGATCGGCCGCCTGTGAAAGGCTAGCTTGATGCATACTCGGACATCTTCGATAACCATTTAGTCTAACTTCACTTATGGGGTATAAGTGCTGACTGCATGTTTACAGAATCCCCACGCTTTAGATTTACCTCAGGATCCTCAGGTCTACGACATTTTACCCTCCGCACCTTTTAGGAGCGACATTAAAATAAAGGTAAGGCCAACACACACACGGGCGCGCGCACATACACACACACATAGTTGCAACAGGTGTAACTAGCATATAAGCTAGTGTAGAAGCCCATTATACCAATTGTGTAATTGGTCTTATAAAAAAAACAAGGGGAATATCTTTGAAATACTACTTGAAATAGCATAAAACAATTACAACAAAAAACTTTTCCCCGGAGAGAAGAGTCAGGTATGACGAGCGAAACTAGAAGCAGGTGTAGCCGTGCGACGTTCGCGGACCTGAAAGTGCCATTGAGTAATACATTCAATAGAGCTGTTTGCTTCCTTGACGAGCTACGGCTCGTCATATGAATGTTTTCGTCCTCATTTGAACTAGTTTTGCGAGACATATTAGTTCAATTTATGCCTTTCAGCATAAACAATAGCTTTGTCAACAATCTATCAAACTCCAACGCTAGCTAATCTTTAGCGAACGTAGTTTTACTTAAATAAACTTTTCAAAAAACGTTTTAAATGCCCTGGACATTGTTACTTCGGAGAGGATGTTTCCAAAGACATTTTGCACTGTTTCAGTAACTTTCAGTAAAGTTATTAACGTTTTACATCAGAAATGACTGGTGTGAGGTGAAGTTAGCACTGTGTAATATGTCTCTATGGTTAGCTGACTGTGTGGCTCTTGAGTAACGTTTACCTCCAGAGCAGGGTAGAGGAGCCAACATATGGACTCATGTAAAAGTTACTTTTAGTCAGAGACTCAAATGTGTACTCAAGTTAAAGTAAAAAAAACAAAAAAAAAAAAAACTACAAATTACAAATACAATTTCAGTATTGAATACGGAGTAACTGCGTAAAAGTCTATTTGTTTTTTTTTTTAGTATTGGTGTAATCTGATAAAACATACAATAATGTAAATAATGTAGTGTAACAATATTTACCCCCAAAATACACACTGACACCAGATGAAAAAAAAAAAAAATCTTAAAATAAGTTGCAAGAAAATACATACATAAACTATTTAAACTTTGGTTAATTGATTGTTTTACTCAAGAGTAAGAGTAGTGTTATTTCAAAACAAAAAGTTACCCAAGTTTAAAGTAGTCTGTGATCACACTATTCCAAGTTATATAAATGTCTCTTGTTTGACGCAAGGTGCTACTTGCTCTAATTAGAATAGTCTAAATGTTAAAACTAAAAGTTATATCCGGTTTGGCCTGTTTTTATGTGTTGAGAGCTATTCAATGGCCAATAGTGAAGTAATAAATGTGCATAGAATGAATCATTCATTTTGGGGAAGGGCTTATTGAAAAGTCTATTCTCTGTTTAAGAATGTCACAAAATACAATTGGGGTTCATTTTTGTCAATATCGGCCATTGCATTACTTTATTGTATGCTGGTGGCTGAGTGGTTAGCACTCTTTCTCACAACAAGAAGATCCTGGGTTTGATTCCCAGACTGTTCGGACCTTTCCGTGTGGAGTCGGAGTCCTTAACCTCCAGGTGCTCGGGTTTCCCCCTTGAACCCAAAAACAAATGCAGACGGCAACTGTCCCTATAGGCACAATAGTGTACTCCTAACAAATCCAAAGTAAATAATACATACGATTAGGGCTGGGTACCGTTAAACGATACCAGTATGTTATTGAAAGGTGTTCTTAGGTATTAATGGTATCGAACTGGTACAGAATAAATATTTCCTTTAGAGCAAGTTACTTGGTTGTTTCGGCTCAAGTAAATTATAAAAATATAAAAATAAATAGTCTTTTGTGGAATAAATGATCATTATTGTTCTGTTTTATGGTTCTAGATGACCAATAATTTACATGGGCATTGAAAAAAGCATTGCTTAGGTAAACATGGTTCCTATACCTATTCTAATATACTACAACAATGTAATGTAATAGTATAATTACTCACCTGCTAACATTTTAACACAATATTAGAAATACACAAAAATAAACTTTTTTTGCTTTCCAACAGAACAGGTACTATCATCAAATGCTGATGAAGCTTTGAACAATGAGGGTATGCACAGAGGCCATGTTGCCATTATAAACAGCTTTTGTTTTCACTGCCATTTCCCACGTGCCTTTAAAAAAAAAATACGTTCACCTTCAATCACAAGAGTCTTATCTACGTTTGTGTTTGTAGATCATTGATCATCTAACACTGATAACCTTCGTTTTTTGTTCGTCTTAACTCTGTTTGCTCCTGCAGGTACAAAGTAATTTATTTTTTGCATTGCACCATATGCAAAAGTGCCCTGTGATTTGGCAAAAGAGCCTTTTCCGATAACGTATCAGTTCCAAAGTAGATTTCCCTGTAAACCAGACTGTGACCCAAGAGTTAAGGTGAATTCATTTCAGAGCAGCACGTATGACCTTTCTTTCTTTTTGGTTCAACATGTGCGCTCTTTGTCTGTGCTCCAACCCTTGCTCACCTTATGATGCTCTCTTCAGCCTGCATGACCTGAAATGATTTGGTTTGAGTTCCTGGTCGTCCTCTGCCAGAACAAATAGATTGCTTTGACGGTGTTTTTAGACTGATCGTGGCAGTCGGGTTCACTGTTGTTGAGGCCACAGTGGCATTTCCATGATTCAAGGAAAAAATAACCTAATAATAATAATCTGATTAAATATTGACAACAGAAAGAGCAATATGGGAATGATATGACGACAACACACCCATTATGTTTGAAAATATAATCAATCAATACAATTACCGTATTTTCCGGACTATAAGTCGCTCCGGAGTATAAATCGCACCAGCCAAAAAAATGCATAATGAAGAAGAAAAAAAACATATATAAGTCGCACTGGACTATAAGTCGCATTTGTGAGAGGAAATTTATTTTACAAAATCCGAGACCAAGAACAGACATTTCATCTTGAAAGGTAAGTTATAATAATAACAATAGAATAGAGAACAACAGGCTGAATAGGTGTATGGTATGCTAACGTTAGACATTGATGGTTATTCAGCTACACAAATCATAAACAACGAACTGAATAGGTGTCTGGTATGTTAACATAACATATTCATTAATATATAAGTCGCACCTATGAGAAAAAGTGAGACTTATAGTCTGGAAAATACAGTAATACAAATTTGGTCTCCCTTTGAAAATATATTTGATTATTATTTGGCTTTCAGACAAGCGCAATTATTTAATAGTGCATGTTTCGGTCTGTCTCAGTCACTATTAAACTATAAGCTCTTTAGAATAGTGTGAACATGATCTCAATTCAGTTTGTTTAGGTCAAATTGAAGAGAAATTTTGAATAAAAAATGAGACAAATACAAAATAAATAGTAACAAACGTCAAACAATTGACAGTGAATGAGCAGATGAATGATGTCCTTGTGTTCCCCTGTCCTTAGGTCCTCCTTCTCGGCGTGGGAAATCCACTGTAGCTAGCAGCAACTGTCTTGTTCAATCGTTTTGTTTCAATGTTCAAAGAGAAAAACATATGAATCTCCAGAGGCTGTTGGAGTATGATATGTCTCCATCACGTTCAAAGTCCTCCTTTAGATGAGTTAATCCCACCCATTTTTAATCTGATAATTTCCCCAGCCCTCTGTGTGGGGTGCGTAACAAGACTCCATGGCCGGTAACGTTAGTCAGGATGCATCACTGTGCTCCATAGACAGTCAGTGGCCGGTCTCTATAGCTATGCACAGTCAACAGTCTGGCTCTCGAAGTGTTTGTAACGCTATCCTCTGGACATTGCTAAACAAGATGGCAGCCGGCCACCTCAAGTCCTTTTGCAACTGTTTGTGATAGACGCCAGACGCAGCTGGTCTCTCTTCTTTAAGTATACTTTTCTGATGCATCGTGTGCACTGTATTGGCATTTAATGATGTTCATATGATATTATTTTAGCTTAAGATAGAATAGAATAGTATAGATGTTTATTGTATTTTTATTCAACTGAATCGAAATGGAAGTTCTCTCAAACCCTTGATGTGGGAAAGAGGGGTGTGTTGGGGTGCACAGGGAGGGAAGGGAGGGAGTTCAGCTTCCTGATAGCCTGGTGGATAAAACTGTTCTTCAGTCGACTGGACCTGGCCCCTAGATTCTGCAGTCTGCTTCCTGAAAACATTACCCTGAAGAAGAGACCGTGTGGTGGGTGCGTAGTGTCACCTTTGTGGGTGAGACAGGTGCAGTAGTAGTACATGTCCTGAACGGAGAGCAGAGGGGCTCTCACTCTGCGCTGGAGGCCCCTGTGGCAGGATGCAGCGGTCGCACAATACCATACAGTGATGCAGTTGGTCAGGATATAGACCAGTGGTCCCCAACTGGCAGACCTGGATCCTAATCCGGACCTCCAGAGGCTTTAGTCCGGACCCCAAAGCATTTTCATCCTCAATATATTTTATATTATCTAAGGCTGAATGGACAATTAAATAAACAATAGTTACGACAGTAAATTAAAATAGAGTTAGTTGGGGACCCCTGCTATAGTCGCTCTGAAGAAGATTGTGGCAGTTTAAAAATCAGCTTTGGTCATTCAAAAAACATAATTGACGCCTCTTTTTCCTCCGTAAGCTCCACAAACTTCAGGTTCATCCATCCATTCCCTCTGCTTTCTATAAATGTTTTATTGAACCCATCCTCACATTCACCATCACAGCCTGGTTTGGTTCACTGTCACTCACCGCAACACACTCAACAAAATCATCAAGATCAGCAGCAAAATTATAGGCCAAGAACAACAGTCACTCATTTCCATCTACAACAGCAGAGTCATGAGAAAAGGCTCTCAAATCTCCAGCGACACCTCACACGCCCTGCACTCTCACTACACCCTGTTACCATCAGGACACAGGCTCAGAGCCCTTTCACTGAGGACAAAGCCAGCCACATCTAGCTTTGTCCCCACTTCGATCCGCCTGTTAAATGGCTGACTGTCACAGCTCAGTCTATGATATGATAGGCCTGTTGTTGGCATTTTTAATGTATTTATTATGGATGTGTTGTCATGAATGAATGTTTGAACAACGAAGTCCCTTTGATTTCATTAATTGGCCCGTCTCCATTCTCTACACCATATTTACAATTTGTATTTTAAAATGTGAATGTGTATGTGAGCACAGTGTGATAAGCCGCCTTTGTGTTTGACTTCGTGAATAATGGCTGGAGGTTTAGAATGACGTTGGTGCTGCCCACATCTTGACAGTGTTCACACTGCTCTGACCGAAGACGTAGAAGTGAAATACAGGGCAAAGAACAGAGGCTCATTACACAAAGGGTTAATGCTCAGGCTGAACAATTACTCTGTTGTAGCCAAAAACTGTACCTAGTAATACCCATGTGAGTATTAAAAATATGCATCTCAGTTGTTATTCAAGCAAGTAAAAGTAAAGTTTGGTGTAACTACATGACTGCAGTGTTGTATGGAAAGTGTTGTTATCAGACAGATCAGGTACAAAATAATATAGGTAATACAAAAGTAAACAAAAAACTGTTAGCACAGGGTGCAAGGAATTTGGAAACACAAAGCCTGCTTTTGTTGCATGAGACTTTAAATACAGATAATAATATTAATAGTGGCTGTGGCTTACACTTGTATTGTGCTTTACAAGCCTGTGTTGACAAGTTTCAAATATAGTTCAAAATGAAAACTAGTAAAGGTAAACCATCTGAATGGAAAAGAAACTGCTCAGAATTTCAGAGTTTCCGTAAATGTGAGTAAATATATCTGCTCTTAAACACGTTTTGTTTTAACTGTAGTATATGTCATATAATGACTTTTGTGTCCTACTGTGTAAGCTCTGCCTGTTGTAAGCTGTAACTTTGGTCTGGTTTGTGATTGCAGCCATGCTTCTACCTTCATCGTGGCTGCTCCTTGGTCTCCTCGCTTGGTGGCCCACATGTTGGGCTGGAAAAGTCATCGTGGTGCCACCAATCATGTTTGAGTCACACTTGTACATCTTCAAGACTCTGGCCACGGCTCTGGCCCAGGAGGGCCACGAGACCCATTTCCTGGTGTCAGAGGGGCGAGAGGTGCCGCCCTCCGATCACTACCATTTACAGCGCTACCCAGGGATTTTTAACAGCAGCACTGCGGACACTTTCCTCCAGTCCAAAGTAAACAATATCTTCTCAGGCCGCTTGACATTTCTGGAGCTGTTTGACATTCTGGACCACTACTCTCAGAACTGTGATGCTGTGGTGGGCAGCGTGGAGGTCATGAGGCGCCTCAAAGAGGCTAAGTTCGACCTGTTGCTGGTGGACCCTAATGAGATGTGTGGCTTTGTGATTGCACACATCCTGGGTGTGCAGTATGCTGTGTTTGGAACCGGCCTGTGGTACCCTGCAGAGGCCGGCGCCCCAGCTCCACTCTCATATGTCCCAGAATTCAACTCCCTGCTGACAGACCGCATGACGCTCCTGGAGAGGATTTCCAACACAGCTGTGTACCTGGTGCAGCGATTCGGTATCCAGTACATCGCACTTCCTAAATACGACCGCATTATGAAGAAGTATGGAGTCCAGCCTCAGGTGGCCATGAATGACCTGGTGCAGGGCAGCCGCTTGTGGATGCTGTGCACTGACCTGGCTCTGGAGTTCCCCAGGCCCACCCTGCCCCATGTGGTGTACATCGGGGGCATCCTCACCAAGCCCCCCAGCCCGCTGCCAGAGGTCAGTGTTGACAACACTAGCATCAGCATGTTCATTTCTGTTTAGACACTCCAATAACTTCAATATCACATACAGTAGATCATCAGGATGAAGTATTGTTATCAGCACAGGTATCATCATGTAATGATGGATCACAGTTTTGTAAATCTTTGTGAATATTTCCTTATTTTAAAATGTGCAATAGACCACTGTAGCTCATTATCTGGTATCCATAATTGTCACCAGACACAAAGAGAGCCTTAACAAGAACTGAGCCTGGGTTGAGCTGAATGGAGCAGATAGCAGAGGGGTGTCATGGAGGGCATAGGAGCACGGCGATAGGGGCACATCCAACGTTGGGCCGACGGGAGCGCACAGGCCACTGGTATCTGCTGCGGGGGGGGTTGGAATGCCACTGGAGCCAATAGGGTGCATTGTGTCACATTGTGTGGAAGGAGTTGTGATGGAAGTGGAGGGAGAAGGCGGCCATTGTTGCGTGGCGGGCCGCGGGCACACAGAGGCTCTGTGCGGGCACTGAGGCTGCGTTGTGGGGACAGTAGGAGCTCTGCGCTGGGACACAGGGCCCAGTGTGCCCCTGCAGCTGGAGCCTTTTCTCTGTCTCCCCATTTGTCCCCTGGCCCTCAGCGTATCGGAACCACTTCACCCCAGTTTAAACTGTCATGTGTAAGACGCTTGACACTCTTCCAAAACAGCTTCACCCCTGTCTTTTAACCAACACAACACACTGTGGCAGTTACCCTGTGTTTAACTGTAAACTTATCACTTATAAACGTATTAAAGCACCACGATGCCTGTGGCCACAAACTATGCCACTGATTGAAGTACAGGTCGACCCGGAATAAATAGGTATCATGTGCTGCAGGTCCACACATGCCAAGCTGCAGCACCTCTGTGAACACAACAACACACTTCATATACAATAACTACTCATCTAAAGACACAACAATACATTACATCTATTTTATTGGTTTCAGTAAAGGTTATATGCTTCTACTCTGTAAAGTGACAGTTATTATAAACAAATATTTTTTAGTGGAGTACTCCTGCATGTTGAAATGATCTGCAGGAGTATGGTGAAGCTGTGGAGACTTTAAAAACACAGAGGAACACCACCTACAAAAACACCAGCGAGTAAGGGGCAAGCGTTTTGAGTTCAAACATGCATTATTGAAGCAATGCAACCTAGATATGTGAAGGCCCTGGGTTGGATTTTCCTGTTCACTTTGCTTGCTTTCTTTGTTTGCACATGTTAAATTGTTTGTTGCTTCCAAAGTTCACAGTTCTTCACAGGGAACGCAATTTCATTCTACTGCTAGGGGTGGGCGATGTTAGGGAAAATGAATATCTCGATATTTCTGGAGACTTTCATGATAACGATTACATCTGAATTTAGATTGCTGTGTTGTCAAAAAGATAATTGTCTTGAATAAACCACAAAACATGTGGGGTTTTTTTGTAGCTTTTTTGTAGCTACAATTTTTTGTAGCTTTTTGACATTTTTTGTACCTTTTTGTTGATTTCTTGACATTGAAGATATCCTTGAAATTGTACAAACAACAATTTTGATTTTATTTTGTAGACAATATTCACTATTAGGCAAAAATATCCAATAAGGAAACATTTTTATAACATGGTGAGATGCTTAATTCTCTATCTCATTCTTCTTACCAGTCCTTTTGAATGTTTTTTTCCTGGCTCATGTTCCCGCAGGATTTTGAGTCGTGGGTGAACGACACAGCGGAGCATGGCTTTGTGGTGGTGTCCTTTGGAGCTGGGGTTAAGTACCTTTCCGATGACATCGCACACAAACTGGCCGGAGCGCTGGCCCGACTGCCACAGCGCGTTGTCTGGAGGTAAATGTCCCGGCGGCAAGTTAAAGCCATTGCCTCATGTCGTTTTAAGAGTCGTTCATTTAAGCCCTGTTTTCCCTTTGTGTTCAACGTGCTGCTTACCACCTGCTTTTGGGACATATTGAGTTTGCATTGTAAATGTGCTCCACTTTCAAAGATTAGGCGTTGTTCGCTGCTGAGTCATCGGTGATAAGTGTGACTAAAATCTTAATGACCTAATTCTAGCCACTTGTTCTGAGGTGTTTTTGACTTGTTCCAATAGATTTCTGCTTATTTTCTGTTTTATTTAAATTTATTTGCCAATGGGGTAAGAAAATTGGTCTTGTCCTTTTGGCAGTTTTATTTTCTTAATTCAACCAAGATTACCTTAGAGTCAGTAAAACTATCATGAAATAAACCAAATAATGTAGATGACAGTAGTAAATATGTCTTATTTAGTCCAAACTGCTCTAAACAAGACTAATATTCTCAAATCAAGTCATTTATACGCATGCTTTATTTTTAGTTTTGTTGTAGAACCATAAAACAGAACAATAATGGTAATTTATTCAATAAAATACTGTTTCTTTTAGTGTTTTTATAATTTATTTGTCACTTTCTTTAGTACAGCCTCAGACCCACCGGGCAGAGACATGCGCTTTCTAAAGAAACACATTTTTTGGTACCTGTTTTCAGTACCAATATATTTTTCGATACCGGTAGTACCTTCATTATTTTATTGATAGCATACTGGTATCGTTTAACGGTACCCAGCCCTACTGATGTTGGTTTGTAGAAAGGACGTTCAGCCATAAGAATAATACGGCAGGTTTGTGAATCCAGTCACTTTTAAATAATGATCAGGGAAAACATTTGGACATTTTCTTTTTGGACTTTTCTTTCAAAAGCTGCACCGGCTCAAACTGAAATAGAAGTCCAGAACGTGAACGCAGCCTATCCCTCACCTGTTAAAGGCAGATGGATCAACCAACTGCGACATTTGTATTTAAATAATGAAACTGAAACTTCTGACCGTTCTGTGGTGGATTTGCTCCTAAATGTCAAAAGCTGTCTCTATGGAAACGCTCTGACTGAACATAATATTATCAGACTTATCTATTAGCATTTAGTGTCCTGAGTTAATGAGTGTTTGGCTGGTGCAGGGTAACACAATTAAATGTGATGTCATTCGTGACAACACGTGTGGAACTGAAAGAGTGTTTTAAATGTATCTCTTGAGATGAAGCATGCTCACCTCATTTGAAGAAATGATAAATGAAAAATACTAACGGCAAATGAATATACTGTAATATCCTGCACTTTGCTCTGAGCATTGCTAAGGCACTACTGTTCTTATTTAATCCTGTAGTTTGCTCAGCTGAAATACTAAACTCTGTCTAAGTTGATCTCCAGTGAAGTAAATGTTTCCAACTTTGCCAAGTTATAGTGCATGGACTTTTCTACTTGATGAGCCCTGTCTTAGGCACATGTCTCCAGAGAAAGATATGTGGACTTGACTTTAGTCTCTGTACATTGTAAACTCTGTCGTCAGCAGTTTGTTGGTTATGACTGACCACTGGACACAGTTTATTCTCATTCTGTTCTATTAGTTGTAGGCTTAGTCGAGTTTTGAATTGAAAGTAAGAAAGTGTCAGAAGGAACCTGTGCAATGCGTATCCCAAAATGCAAGACCTCCTAAAGTTCAGTTTAGGAGGAAATGCGGCGAAGCGATATGGGGGCTATGCCGAATGAATTGTCACTGCAAATTAGCTGCCTGAATGTAAAGTAAATGTATGATGTTGTTCATATAGTTGTAGGTATTTTCATACAACTAGATTAAATTAGATTTACTTATGCCACCACTGTAACATTTCACTCATTAAAAGCAGTAAGTGTTAAAACCTGACATCACCAGCTGGTCTCCATGGAGAGTTTGACAATAGTTTGATAATATTTTGATTATTTTGAAACCTGCCTAAATACCATTGCTGGTGTCTAGTAGAGCAGTGGGACTCAACTGGTACGGCATCGAGACCCACCTTCACCCCAGTATGACGCGTCCCAGAATTCAAAAATGTAAAAGAGGATATTTCCCTCCAAATTATTGTTGAAGAAGCAGGAAATAAGGCTATAGGCTTATTATAGGTGAAATAATAAGCCTATAGAGTGAAAAAAATGTTACTTTTCACACTAGAAAGTAACATTTTCTTTAAATACTAAATATTTTAAGCATATTTGCCCGTGATCTGAGTAGGTACAGTAAGTTAAGGGAATGTGCCAGTTTTTTGCACTTAAATTAAATAATAATAATAATATAGCAACATGGTGCTGCTTTGCCGGTGACGTGGAGCAGGGCTCCTGCTGATCCAAGTTTGCCACCGTGGGTCACAATGGGCTTCAGGAGTGTCAAACACATGAGTAATATAATGTGCAAATATAATAGATATAAGAACTCTTTCATTCCTACTTCTGTGAAGCTCATAAACAGAGAACATGCAGAGGAGGAGAGGACTCTGTGTTTCTTGTTCTTTTCACTAATGTGGTGTTGTAAGGTGACTGTGTATGTGTAACTTTGATCAGTTGCCCTGTTCCAAACTAATTTCTCCATTTAGATTAACTAAGTAAAACTAACTCATATAAAACATCATATTTAAAATGTAAAATTTGATAGTAAAGCTCAATTTACTCGTTTTTTTTAAATAATTCCACATGCAGAACCTTTTACTTGACAAGCCAAAGTACTTGAATTAAGTCTATATTCTTTTTAACCTAACCCCATAGGGTTTTTATACTTCTTCAGTCAATAAACCCCACGTCAGACACATTAAAACAAAAATCGCTAAAAGCCTCTCAATTTTAAATAAAGCAAAACCATACCTGGATGAGGATGCACTCCGTACTTTATACTGCACCCTGGTTCTCCCATACTTCACGTATTGTGTTGAAGTTTGGGGAAACAAAAGAATACAACTAATCCAATAGTCACATTACAGAAACGTGCTGTGCAGATCATTCACAGGGTTGGTTTTCTGAAGCATACTTGAATTGTTCATTCAATCAAAGTTGTTCAAATTTACGGATCTTGTGAAATATTATACATCTATAATCTTATATAAAGCATTTAATAAAATATTACCGGCAAACCTACACAAGTTTTTTACAATTCGAGAGAGAGCTCATACATTGAGAGGATATGGAGATTTCACTCTACCATTAATTCGAACTACTCTTAAAAGTTTGTGTGTGTCTGTGTGTGGTGTAAAACTTTGGAATAACTTGTGCATACAACAGAAACAATGCCAAAATATTCATAGATTTAAAGTGTTACATAAACAAATGATATGGTCACAATATAGTGAGAAAGGGTCCTGAAATGACCTCAGAGCTGTCTGTTAAGTGTAAATGTGCTTGTTCGTTACCGTACCATTGTTGGTATATTGTTTATTACCATTGTTGGTATATGCTGTCTTTACCATCGCTGGTATTGTTTACCTTCTCTATGATATTTATTGTTGTTACAATGTAATACTTAACTGTTACCTATGGTAACACACATGCTTTAAGTCCTTAGTTTTTTCGGTAACTTATAAATTCTTGCTCTCTGGGTACTTGTTTATCATTGATTCTGAAGGTTGCAGTAGCAGAGAAGCTAATGTGTTAATGGGTAATGGGATTAAATAAGTTCTCTTCTTCCCACTCCCTTTCAGGCAAAATTGATTTTGTTACCAATAAGCTGTTTTTTACTTGTTTATAAACAACTGTTGCTCCTGCCTTTGCCTGAAACAAATAAATAAATGAAATGAATGAAATTAAATGAAATAAATACTGAAAAAGAAAAGTTCTCAGGGAAAGGCTGGCGACCCACTGAAAATCCACTTTGGGATCCTGACCCACTAGTTGAGAACCACTGTAGTAGACCATTAGGAGCATGTTTGTTTATGTTATGAGCTTCTCAACACTTCAGCCCTTGTGATGTAGCAGCATCTAATCTGCTATATTAAATTGTGAAGCTTTACATTTGAAAGGTGTGTGTAAATGATCACACCGATATCTTCTGCAGCCTTTTGTTTTCTGACATGTCCATGATTGCAAGAGTTTTCTGTGAGTGGTTTTAACAGGTTTTAACAGTAAAAGTACCATGTGCCTCTGGTTTACTGTGGCAAAAATAATAGAAAGGGACGCAACATAATAGAAACAGATGAAAAATGTCTGTATTTCCTTGTTTGTTTCTAAACTCTTTTAAATGTATGTACTTTCTCATTTTATTTTCAGATTCTCAGGGGTCCCACCTCGTAACCTTGGCAACAACACCAAGCTCGTTGACTGGATGCCGCAGAATGACCTCTTAGGTGCGTTCATTGTCTTAATGTTTTGTCCGCTGAATGAATGGCCCGATGTGGTCTTTTATGTTAAACTGCAACAGGACCTCACTCATATTTTGATTGATATCTTCTCACCGAACCGGATTTCATGAACAACCACACAGGAGCACGTTGATTGTGTAAATCTTTCTGTACAAATGAGTCCATATACAGTAGGTCTTTAGAGAAGTGTCACAATGAGATTATCTTTCTCAATGTTTGTTAAAATATGCTGTTGAGAAATACCTGACAGGCCAAAGCTCACCATCATGTCAGTCCACACACATGATGACACAGTGGAGCTTACAATTGTGCTTTGTGTAAAAACAATGTGACACACAGTCATTTCTGATGGGGTTATACAAATTAACATAAAAACTCTCTGATGAGAGTATGTAAAAACAAAGAAAACAGTGCTTCAGGCAGTGCAGGAACATTCATCTTGTAACCTTGCTAGCACGTGTTGTTGTCCTAAGTCCTTGATGTCACCTAAAATCTAAAATAAAAAAAAGGTTTGGTTTACAGTCTAAAAACCGTAGTAATATTTTGAAAGATACGTTCACACAGAAAATCCACCATGAGTGCTTTTAGTAATTGGACTCAAACATTTTCCATATTAGCCTTGACTTTAATGCTTTCAACTATTTATCATGAGAAAAGTATTTTGCCTTTAGTTAATTTGAGCTGACAGAGAAGATGTTAATTACTGCACAGGTAATAATTTACCTAAACCTTGGTTTGTAGGCTAATTCTACCACAGAATTCTGAGCTGTCCTTCGTCTTTTTATTAATAAAATAATTATGAATATTGTAGGCAAAAATTCTTCAGGCTTCATCTGTACTCTGTAGTTGAAGTGTAGGACTTTTCGATCTGAGTCCAAAGATTATCATCATCTACTGAAGCCTTGAGCATGCTGTGGGTTTATTAAGGGTTAGATTAGATTAACTTTATTGTCCACCTCAGTGGAAATTTGTCTTTGGAGCACGCTGTGGGTTTATTAAGGGTGAACCAGTAGGAGGAGTTAACCTAAGTCCCTCCTCTCGAGGTACTTTAAATGGCTTGTTAGTCGACCTATTGTTTCCCCTGGGCTAAGTTCTAAGTCGTTGACACTTCCCTATGGCCCTGCTGCTACCAGTAGTCTCGGGTCATTAACATGACACTGATGGGAGTTTCACTCTCAGGTTGTTGTTGTCAATAGATTTTTGCCTCAGTAAGTTGTCATAGATTTTGTCCAATTTGTACCTGAGTCCTCCATTGCGATTCATAGCTGGATTTTCCTTTGTAACAAAAATGGCCTCTTTGACTCCTCTTTCAAAGTATCTACTTTCTTTCGATAAAACCTTAGCCTCAATGTCCTCAAATGAGTGTTTGGTGGCTTTCATATGGAGATGTACAGCCGACTGAGGGCCGTTCCCGCTGGAATTCCCTCTTCGGAATTCCCTTTCGGAATTCCAGCCCTCAGTTGGGTCAGGACTCAGGTACAAATTGGACAAAATCTATGACAACTTACTGAGGCAAAAATCTATTGACAATAACAACCAGAGAGTGAAACTCCCATCAGTGTCATGTTAATGATCCAAGACTACTGGGAGCAGCAGGGCCATAGGGAAGTGTCAACGACTTAGAACTTAGCCCAGGGGAAACAATAGGTCGACTAACGAGCCATTTAAAGTACCTAGAGAGGAGGGGCTTAGAGGTTAACTCCTCCTACTGGTTCACCCTTAATAAACCCACAGCGTGCTCCAGGCTTCAGTAGCTGATGCTGATCTTTGGAGTAAGATCGAAACGTCCTACACTTCAACTACAGAGTACAGATGAAGACTGAAGAATTTTTGCCTACGATGGACAACTCCTGTACGACTGAGAACCTACACAAACGAATTATGAATATTATTTTACTAACATGAATGCTCCCTATGACTTTGCTCTGTAGGACATGCCAATACAAGGGCTTTCCTGAGCCATGGAGGACTGAACAGCATCTATGAGGCCATGTACCACGGGGTTCCTGTGGTGGGTGTTCCTCTGTTTGGAGACCATTATGACACTATGACCCGTGTAGCTGCCAAAGGCATGGGGATTATGCTCCACTGGAAGGCTATGACTGAAGATGACCTGTACTCAGCGCTCACAAGTGTCATCAAAGACTCAAAGTATGTACTGTGTAACTGTTTAGATAATAATACTCCTTCCAATAATACTGAAAAAAACATCTAAAGTAGTTTGTGTAGAAAAGTGAACAAATGTGAATGCTTTTTGCAGGTACCGTAAGCAGGCCCGTCTTCTCTCCACCATCCACAAGGACCAGCCGGGCCACCCAGTGACCAGGGCTGTGTACTGGATCTGCTACATCCTCCGGCACAAAGGCGCTAACCACCTGCGCGCTGCAGTCTACGACGTGTCCGTCTACCAGTACTTCCTCTTAGATGTGGTCCTCTCTGTCGGGGCCGCTGTGACATTGGCCATTTTTGCACTCTCTCGCTTAAGTCGACTGCTGAGGGGGAAAGCCAAAGACGCCAAGAGGAGAGCGGCTGTTGCAAGTGGGGATGCAAACTTGATGAACGGACACTGCCATAGTGAGATCTTGGTCAATGGGAAACACAAACGTAATGGATCCATAAAAAGTGAAAAGAAGATAGATTAATAATTCAGCTGGCCACAAGGAAAGGGATCAGCTGGCCACATGGAAAGGGAAGACGTGGCCCCAAAGACACTGCTCTAGCATAGCTTTAATGGTTAGCACAGAATTTGAAGACAAAGCCGCTGTTAAAATATTTGCGTCACGAAGTTTCGACTCCTACTGTAAATGTCATCCTGTAGGATGTATTTGTCCAAGGGAAGAAAGGTGTGTCTGTGTGAATGTATGTTTGTGTGTGCACTGAGACAAATTAAAAAGATTAACAGCAGCAGCTACAGCTAGTACTCAACACTAAATTGGAAAGATGCTGAGGATACACCACATGGGGGGAAACAGCTTTCTCTTCCCTGATGTCTTCCTGATCCACACAGAGGAAGCAAGTTCTGAGCGCCAAACTTTGTTCTCAGAATTAAGTATAACATGAATACTTAGAAGTTTTTTGTTTTAATGATAAACACTGTTTCAGATCAGTACATGGTAAACTGTAAATAGAGGAGAAACATCTATTTATTATTACTGTACAAATGCATTTAAATGTCAAGTCTTTAACCTATTCTATTTTTGAAAATAATTTATTTAGTTTCCTCAGTTCACTCCCACCTAAGCAAATATTTGTACAATGTTGTGTCTGCTTTTTGGGAGCAGCAGTTAGCACAGTGTGTAAATGATCCACAGTATTCATGGTGGTCCTCATTTCAAATAAATTTGCCTGGTATTAAACACATATTTTTCCACGCAGTAGTGCCAACCTCTGGCTGCTTCCTACAGTCACTCCACAAAAGCACTTGGTTTGGCCTCATACTGTGAACATGATGAATCAGTGTCTCTAGTAGAGGATGGGTATGTACTACCAAGGATACTGTGGATTGCTACGGACACAACACATGGCCACGTTGAGGAAGCTGTTTATGAATCCTGTAACAGATTATTTATTAATTGGCGCCTCACTAGATTGCCATTTAAGTGGTTGTTTATGTTTCCAAATGTTTAGTTAAAGTGAGGTATGTCTTGTTTGAGTGAATACTTTTGAGAAGGTAAACGGTTTCATATTAGGATAAGGGTGTAATATAGTTAAGGAATACAAATGTTTCACTTACATTGTCTTTTATAATGGTAATGCTTGTGCAGCATGTTTGACTAGGGCCACATGATAAAAAAAAAGTAAGTTATAATTTATTTCTTCCCACAACTCTTTTTAATGATATTTTTAGTTACTTAATTAAGTCACCTCCTGGCGGATTAAAATGTCTAAAGTCTTATGACAGCAATGCACTCCAGCCCCGCCTACAAGCTACTGTCCTATAACAGTGACCAAAGTTCAACAAACTATATAAACTTTGAGGAATAATTGTACTGAAATTGCTGAAAAGAGATTATTCAACACCTCGAGTGCTCCCAAAAGCTTTAGATAATAAAACTCTGTAAAACTTATAGCTTTTCATTCTCTGTGAGCTTTCACGATGGCCGAGACCGACCTAAACCAGTTGACACTGGGATTTCACTGCATACTTGAATCTTCAACCTCATCATCCACATGATCAGCTGGGAATCAAAGGGTTGTCGCCGACCAGTCAAGCTATGAACAGGGTCTAGATTAAAACGGTTTGTTTTCTCAGTATTAATTGTGAGCTTGTATCTTTTGTATTCTTATGTGTATTTTATTAGCATTTCTTAACTTTAAAACTTTACATTTTCTTTTACATTTTGTGTTGAGCTTTTTGTCTGTTTTATTTCAGTGCAATTGTCTTTTTTTCACTTGATAGCTTTAGTTACTTTTTTAAATTTTGATTTCTAGGTTATAAACATTCCCCATACTGAAATTCACAAAAAAACACAACATAGTTGTACATAATGTAAACGGAATACTAATGCTGAATAAACACAAGACATTTTGTTTGCAGAAGTGGTTTTATTATTAGGTTTTTAATCTGGATCCATCTAGAAACATTTAACAAAGGCACAAATATCTATGTTATGGCCTGCCTGGTTCAATATACCACTTGGTGCTGCTCATGTTGATAGGGGATGTATAGGCTTTCTGCAGTGGGAGGTTTTACAGGTATCAAATGGTAGAATAAGTAGCCCAGTGCGAAGTCGGATGCACACAACCCGGGCCCAGATAGGGTTATCTAATGCATGCTGTATGCCTGTGCGGTGTGAGGCAGGGGTA
>OMNZ01011887.1:2315-19123 GCA_900303255.1 Lesueurigobius sanzi | reverse complement strand
GGAACCCCCCCCCCCCCCCATGTGCGAACACTCACTGTATTTATCAGATTATTAAACAAGCTCTGTCTGTGTGTGACGCAAAAGTATATTTACGCAAATACATTGGCACAGTTTATTAGAAATACATGTGATTTGCATTGACTTGACATGCTCTGTAAAAGGTGTTTGTTTAATGGCATAAAAAGTGCAAAACTGAGGGCATTGTAAGTCATGGATTAAAATGGACCTACCCAAATACAGTAATAATTTCATGTAGATCTAAACCAGGAGCATGAACTAAGACTAAACCAGGACAAACTCCATGGGTAAAACCTAAGAAATAACTAAAACAGGCCACTTATTTAAAATATGTATAATTCACTCATAGTAAGGGTTGTCAATAGGATTGCCCAATTACACAATTAAACTTAATTCACAATTTTAGTAGTAGCAGTTAGAAAAATTGCAAAGAATGCGATTATTTAGGCAATTTGTACACTGAAAACGGCAAAAACTCTTTACTTTATTAAAAAAATCTTGAAAAGTTAAGTTAAAGTGCATATGGCAGGTTAAGGTTATAATCCTTTTGTAATTATGACTTAGTTTGATAGATAATATCTGGAAACTATTAATCTAGTTTTACGTCAGTGAGCAATGTAATGAAGAAAAGTTGAAAGTGTTTTTATTGACAATTTTAAGCTATAACAACATCGAAAGAGGGAAAGTATGTTGTTGACCTCTACATACAGTATGCCACTCCCTGTGCCCATGTACAATAAGGAAGTGAAAAATAAACAAAAAATGTCAAACCAGGAAAAACTAATGGGCTATATGCACAGTGAGCCCACGTGACCAACTTCCTGATTCAATGACCGGGTGCGCATTTCCGTCTTGCATCAAATTGCATTGAATTTTTAGCAGGGCTCAGACAAATCTAGAAATATGTGAAGATAACGTGGAGGACAACGATTCACTGATGGCAAGTCAGTGGCAGTGTGTTAAAAACGCCATGTTGGATGTGAAAACTTGTGTGGAGGAAACGTCAGTCTTCATCCAGGTAGAAACTTTTATCTCAGAGCTAATGGCTAGTGTTCAATAGAAACAATATAAAATTTAAACAATTAAATAATAATTAAACTGCTGACAGGCCGCTTCTTTATTGTGCAGCTCATTCAAAACTTTGTGCTAGTTTCATTTTTTATTTGGTGTTAGCCGTTAGCTTCGAGGCATAAACACCTCTCGTTCGGAGGTTCCTTCCAATGAAGTGGTTACATCCGACGTAATGTTTTTAACCAGCTGCTGGTCACATGGTATCAGTCCCTCGCTGTCCGCTGACAAATCTTGAGGTTAGTCTTCATTTGTGTGAGATATGCTAACTACTCAATGTAAATGAATGGGGGACGGAAGGTACGTCCCGAACTTACTGTCCAGTCGGACGTCACGTGTGGTCTTTGTGCATATAGCCCATTACTGTATTTTCTGGATTATAAATCACACTATTTCTCATAGTTTGGCTGGTCCTGCAACTTATACTCAAGTGCGACTTATATATTCTTATTTATATGTTAGGTTAACAAATGTGTAGATAGAGCAGGCGTATTGTTTTGCCTATTTTTATGCATGCCTATAAATGTTCTATAATTTTATTTTATATCCTTTTTTCCCCCATAGTTTATTATTTATCATTACTACAAGTTTATGTTTCATGTTGCATGCTTCATGATGAGATGTTTCATGTTGCAGAAATTCCTAGTCTGTGCCTCATTGACAATGGCAATAAATTTGATTCTGATTCTGATCCAGACACCTATTCAGTTTGTTGTTTATGCTTCATGTAGCTGAATAACCATCAATGTGTTACATTATAGAATCCTGTTGTTCTCTATTCTATTGTTATTATTATAACTCGCCTTTCAAGATGAAACGTCTGTTCTTGGTCTCGGATTTTGTCAAATAAATTTCCCCCACTAAATGCGACTTAAAGTCCAGTGCGCTTATATATGTTTTTTTCATCATCGTAATGCATTTTTTGGCTGGTGCGACTTATACTCCAGTTCGACTTATAGTCCGGAAAACTAGGTAAGGATAATTAGGGAAAAATGTGTAGATAGATATATGTTTAAAAATATGTTCAAAAGTGTTCAAAAACAACCCAGTCCAACAGCTTTTTTGAGAACCTTTGATAGAAAACTCCTGTCCACGCTACTACAAGACATTTGCAACTGCACAGCGCTTTTCTACCACAAACAAACTTCCATAGTGGCTTGATAAATGCTTTCCATAAATTGCTGTGGCTGTTACACTGCACAGCTGACTAACCCCCTTCATGTCAGTGCAATAGCATTACATGCCACTTGGACACGGCTAACAGGAGATGTCAGATGATACTCAGATGACCATCCTGGGCATTAGGCTGTTTTTCCCCTCCTCAGCAGCAGCATCGCTTCATCACTGCCCATGTTAGAAGCTCCACAGGAAGACGGAGCTCGGATGGCAGTAGCCCACTCAGTTTGTTATGTAACGATCAATTTGATTAAATCGCTGATGGGCTGCATCTATCTCATGTGCCTCTGATGTTGTTTAAAGTCATGCAAGAGGCTGTTCAAGAAAACTAACTTGACTTACAATATGTATTTGAACTATTGTTTTTTTTTAAGGCCAGCAGCGAGAAAAGATACCTTAAACCGGATTTTTGTGTAGGAGTGTAATACTATAAATACCAAATTTGTTTTCTTCATAGCCATTTGCATTGCTATGTGGGATATAATTAAATAAACCACAAATTACCATTGAGTCCTTTTTTAATGACAATATTTCAAGGGTTTTTGTTCAAAACCAAAGTTTGAAACACAAATGAAAAGGCTATGACTTGGTAATAAAAAAGGGATGTAACACAAGTACACCATAATAAATACTGTACTACTTACTACGTACAAGATTGAGACGAAAGATTGAACGCAAACTGAAATATCACCATATATTATTATTATTAATGGGTGTATAATGCAGATTTAAACACCTTCTTTTTGAACACGATCCACACATAATTAATCTGGCACTGATTTTTTCAATCATTCTCTTTAGACTGTCAATATTTGATCCATAAATCCTATTTCTTTGTTCCATGACAATTTCAGCTTGTAGATGAACGTCAACCAGGCCTTCCAGTTGTATTACACAATCGGCTACGAGGAAGATTTATGCAAAGCTCATCCAAACTCTAGACTGGGGGTCATCATCCCTAGGGGCCCTTCGGGGCATCTTCAGAAGCCCTTTTAACTTAAAAAAACAACAACAAAAAAACGGTTAATTTTTATGGCAATCTGATTCTTAAAATTACAGTTATTTCTGTTCTTGTGACTCAGTATATTCATTTGTGACATGGTTCATCGTCTATATTTTTTTTCAACACGGAAGGTGTAAGCTTAGGCTGCCTTAGGAGCAATTATGCTGGGGAAAGTACAGTACACTGAGCCATATCCTCTTGTTCTTCTTATTGTATAATATACAGTATGTGTATATTTTACTTTTTCATCTGTTCGTTGCTGTTCACTTTGTGTCCCTCCCCTGTGAGTTGTTTCAGAACGATCCGTCAACCTGGACCCTTCCACCTGCCGTGAATCGTGGAATAAGGATGGCTGGATTTTACATTGTGCATGTGTTTGAATGAATGTGGAGCCCACTGAGGAAACAATGTTTTTGTGATTCTGGTGCTATACAAAAATGAATTTATTGATTCAAGTATTTTGGATATTTAAACTGGTACTGTCAAACAATAGCCTGGGCCCGCCCATACTTCCTGTGACGCTTCACAAAATTACGCTCGCAGAGCTATGCAGTCGCGGCAGCCAGGCTAGTCACACAACTCAATGCTTTTGAAGTAGCCCTCAGCTCTAAAAAGATTGGTAACCCCTGCTCTAGACCAAGACACTGTCCCATAAGCAAAGTTAAGCACTTTAGATTCACCCATATTCATTTTCTCAGTTTGGCCTCTTGGCCTTAAGCCTATGTATACAGTGGACTAATTGCCATAGAGTAGTTTCAACAAAGGCAGCAGGTCCTGTAAACTAAAACCATGATGATTCATGACACAACCAATTTGTACTGTTGTATCAAGCTAATAACAAATGATATGTGCCAAATGCAATGGTTCTCAAACTGTGACAGCATTTGTACTAAGGACTAAATTTAAAGTTTAATTTTTGTCCCTATTCAATAATGCCAATTGTTTGTTTTCATAGGTAAAATATACTTTTCAGGCGAATACTGTGGATGGTGGCAGTCGATGGATGCAAAACCTTTGTGAAACACTGAGCAAATGCTTTCTTTTGTGCATTTCATGCAATTAGTGATGTGACGTTCATGTCTACATTGAGAAGTCAGTATAGGCTATAGCTTCAGACTTTTCTCTTTGGCCGCATTATTAACAGTATATTAATGCCAGGTAATTTATTGTGCGGTATATGCAGCTGCTCACGCGGTACAGTGAGTCTACTTATTAAAGTATTGTTTGTTTGATCTACCAATCATAGGTCTTCTGCCACTTGTGGACACCAATCACGTATTGCACGCAAGTATGGACCACAATAATACATGCCCCCTTTCCTTTGCTGATTGACCTCAAAGTAAAGCATGGCAAGTCTAGAGAAAGATCACATTTGCGCTTCAGCGTGTGCCACGGCGTGTAAAATGTTACGAAAGAGCGCATACATTTGCAAAGACTAAAAGAGAGCGGATGTGGGAGGCAGTGCGAGCCCCCCGCCTCTTTAGGCGGGTGTTCTTACAGTAGGCTATGCGGTGGGAAAATGCTGTCATGAACATCACGGACGACTCTGATGTCAGAGCTGCTATAGACAACTAGAGGCGTTTCCCACAGCAAGAATAGATTGTGACATTGCATAAGGTCCCCCCTCACTGTTGCATGTGAACGTACAGGCAGTTACCTGCTCCTCAGCATACCCACCTATTTTCAATCACACCGCGCGCTAAAATGTGACGGTTTGACTTTTAATAGGTCGACTCACCCTCTCTGGCTTTCAACAGTACAGTGTTGGCTACTATGTTCTCCAGCTCCATCAAAAGCGGTCCTTAATTCAGGGGTTTGATGTACACAGGCGTCTGCAGCAAATTAAAATAAGCGTCCTTGAGCTATGGTGCTCTTTTTATTCCGCTTCTTCGGAGTCCGACTCAGTCTCTGATATCAAAGTCGTAAGGAATAAAACTGGATTTGATAGGATTGCTTGCAGCAGAAGCTGGGCATGGTTCTTCTTGTTGTCGGCTGGATGTGCGGCGGCGGCGCATAGCTCCGATCCCCCCAAAACCTTTCCATGCGTGATTTGGCAGCGGACGCCCCAATTCCCGATGCGCAAAAGGGAAATCAAGTCAATTGCATGTATCTAGTCTTCGGAAAAAACTGCTCTTGACAGCGGCCGTACACCAGGTTTGAAGCAGCTTTACATTACAACAGTAGGGGTTGGCTGAGTCCACAAGGGAGGCAGAGAGAGAGAGGACATCAGCGCACCCCTCCCTCCACCTTCTCCCCGTGCGTCATCATAGAAGGTGGGGCTTAGGCCATGCCTACGTCAAGCCAGAGACAGGAATTACAAAACTTACAAAGAATTACTTAAAAAGAGCCAATTCTTCAGTCGTTGATTAAAATTATTATCACGTCAATGGCGCACCAGCATCAATGTTAATTCTACCAGAAAGAGCTTCCATATACATTTCTAAAAAATGTATTATATTAAACATTAACAAAGTATTTAATACAACTGATTACATTATTATTGTGTGTGTGTGTGTGTGTGTGTGTGTGTGCGAATAAATAGATCATAAAAAGTCAAGACTGATGTCGCCCCCTTGTGGTAAAAACCCTTCCTTCACATCCTTTATTAACCAGAATGTGTATTGTCAACATTAAAAATGAAGTTTTCCCCTACAGTGATACCTTTGTTCCTGTTAGCAAACACCATTTAATATGCTCTACATTTTCTGCCTGAGCATAACGTTCTCAATAAGGGAAGACAATTACTGGAGAAGTGCTTTAAATTATCTCATAAATATGACATTACTTGTCTAATACAAAGAGACATAGTTTGCACAAACATAATTTTACTTTTACGGCAGTATTAATGCATGATTAAACATAAACTGACAGACTTCCTGTCATACAAAAACATCATATAAGCCTGCCTGTCTCCATATTGCTAGACTTTTAAAGTCAAGAGTGATTCTAAAACTGCGGCAGTAACTTAAATGCCAAACATGATTATCATGAATTGATTTTAGTTCATGATTATTATCATGACTCAATAAAGAGAACATAACCAATGCACTCTTCAAGATTATCAAATTAAATGTATACAGTATTTACTCCTACAGTCTTCTCTGTAAAAATACAATTAAGAGATTTTTTTTAAACATGTAAACATAAAAAATGTTCAGTCCCATAACAACTAAAAATTCATCAGTATTCATCCAAGTTGTCAGCCTTTGGGACGGAAAGACCTCTGTCTTTCAGCACCTGCATTTTAACTTTTTCTGTCTCTTGTTTGGTCTGCTGCTGAAGCCGTTGTTCTTCCAGAATCTCTTCAATAGAGACTTGCTGCAAAACCGTATCACAAGGTTTATCAATATCCTGCAAAAAGAAAAGAAAAAGAAAAGGGTAATTGAAGTTACGGTCAAGTTTTCTTTTAAGAAACAAAATATTATGGGTGGGGGTCAGCTTGCAACAGTACAGAATCTGTCTGTAATTATAATTTTCTTTTCTAATTTTTTCCTTTTACCTTTATTTAACCAGGAAAGTACCACTGAGATTGATTTTCAGGGGACTCCTGGCCCCAGAGGGGGTCTTATTGTATATATTATTCAAACCCTGGTAGGGGAATCAAACCCTGGACCTTTCTGCTGTGAGGCACAAGCACAAAACGCCATTGTTCGTGACATGTAAAAAAAAAAATAAACACCAGGCTTCTAAAGCTCCCCCTTATCAAACAATTCCACGGGGTCCGGAGTAATATGAAATCACTCTTTTGAAACAATATGTAACGTTTTCCTAAACCACTGTGCATAGATTTTCTTACATATTTCTAGATATAATATTTAACCCTATTTTGAGTCATTCCGACTTGCCAGGTTTAAAAAAAAAGAAAAAGAAAAATCTACCAATGGAATGAGATTGTTTTTCTTTTTAAGTTAAATGTAATTCATTTTCTACTTTATTAAGTGTAAAACGATATTTATTCTCATTTTAGGTGCAATAAGTGCAAGTTCATTAATACTGAACTTTGATGTGTAGTAAACCTTTGAAGGCCCACCTGCAGGGCCTCTGAGGAGCCCTAGATCAGGGGTCACCAACCAGGTGCCCTTTGAGGCATGACCAGTAGCCCTTGAAACTTTTTCTAATGTGTAAAACACTTAATTTTCTTGCATCTGGTTCTTAAAAATACACTTATTTCAGTTCTTGTGCCTCAGTACGAGTATAAAAATCAAGATATTTTCATATAATATGGTCAATATCCTATAATTAAACTGTTCACATTCAAGTCTTTGTGATTTGTTTTTATCTGGTAGCCCTAGGGCTGGGCGATATGGACCAAAAGTCATATCCCGATACATTTAGTTTGAATATCGATATACGATATAAATCCCAATATTTTTTCCGCAAAGTAAGAGCTGTGAAATGAAATGTTCAGTCCAAGTCAAAGCAAAATATGAGTAGTTTTATTGAAAACTCACAATAAAATGTAAACATAAACACTGTATAACAAAGCTCCGTAAGGTGCACATTTAAATAAAAAAAATATCATAATCAATAATACATAAATTAAAATAACCTATAAAATGAAATAGGTCAATCTTTTTTCTTGCCTGAAGCAAGTTTTACAGCACAAATTTTAACTAACGCTATATGCGATATGGTCTAATTCCATATCTCATTTTAAAATATATCGATATATCTTAAATATCGATATATCGCCCAGCCCTAGGTAGCCCTTGAACAACTTTATGCTCTTGAAGTAGCCCTTGGCTGAAAAAAGGTTGGTGACCCCTGCCCTAGATCCTTGCACCCCACTTTGGCGAACACTGGTCAAAATAATGCGAATGCTTATTGATGGAGCAAATAATGAATAGCATCATTATTATTAATCACTCTGGTAGATCACAGAAAGCAGCTGATTTTATTTAATAAATAATAATTATTGAAAAACTTACTATTTCCCCGAGCAAAACCACATTCTCTCCTCTCACAATGAATATCCCTCTTGGGATGTCACCGAATTTCTTTCCCACGTGGATGCGCTCCACCGTCTGATGAAAAACTAAATTGGCTGGGGTACAAGATAAAAACAAAACTGATATTAAAGACAATATGATAAACATTCTCATTTCAAATAGCCAACCACCCAGTCTAAGTCATGCTCAAGCTATGAAATGGAAACACTGCAAACTTGACGAATACTAAATTATTACCAAACTGGTCAATGCTCCTGAGGAAACCAATCAATGTTCTTCCATCTCTGAGCAGCACCAAGTGTTTCTCTGCAAAATGCAAACAATGCAGCTCATTAATCCCTCATTACAAGTATCACTGCACGATGTAGCTTCTCCCAAAATCGTACTTCTGAATATTGTTATTGGGGCAACGGCTACTTACTGTCAATGTCATCTATGAGACTAGCTGTTCCCGGTACGTAGTTCATTTTGGCCCTAAACGTTATTTATTGTATGTAACATCAAGCCATGAATGTTTCAAATTCGTCTTTTAGGAAACATAGCCTAGCGGAAGTGCTTTTATACACTGGGACAAACTTCCTGTGGACAC
Organism: Lesueurigobius sanzi; assembly: GCA_900303255.1. Classification (NCBI taxonomy): domain Eukaryota; kingdom Metazoa; phylum Chordata; class Actinopteri; order Gobiiformes; family Gobiidae; genus Lesueurigobius; species Lesueurigobius sanzi. The sequence goes on along the minus strand of OMNZ01011887.1, from coordinate 10,320 downwards.
TTAACCCTTGCACCGCTGTTTTGGTCGGCTTAATAGATCCCTACTGCGTAATTTAGCAATGACAAAAGCAAATAAACACACAATGCCTAGGCTTTGTTGATGTCTTTTCCAATTAAACAACTTAAAGTTTATTTAAGAGAATGTTTGTAGGAATTGTTCTGATTGGCTAAACTCCTCAATGACAGTACAGCCGTGCCAAAGATCGTGAATGTGGTCATCATCAGCAACATCATCCTGTTTTTTTTCCGAAACAGGATGATGGAAAGCGAGTTTTTTTTTTGGTCTTTTATTTTTTGCAACGTTCTTCAAAATGATGCATGTTATAATTAATTCAATGGCATATGATTTCGTTTTCGTTCGAACAAAGCAAATAAAAGTCTTATCTCTCAGAGTTAAATAGTCACAGAGTGAGATCTCTGTAGTGCGTCTCAATAAAGACACGGGGCATGATTCTGCGATCGTAGTGTCATTCAATTATCTCCCGATTAAAGGCAGGCGAATGCTTTCTTCTCTTCTGTGATAATTTTATTCAGTTGCTGTAAAGCATTTGGTACAGATGTGTTGTTAAATGTTTGGTTGTTTCAATGGCAAATAAGAAGAGGGCAACCGGGGTCGACGTATAGCAGCTCATGCATCATCACCAGAACCAGCCAAATCAGAAACCTGGCTGGCCCTCGGAAAATTGTAACTTCGAAAATAATACACTGACCTCTGGTAACAACATGGTAAGTAGCCCAGTCCGGAATATTGCCATTTGATTTCTTTATCTGAGTAAAGTGTTTTCAAAAGGCTTATTTTATTCAGGTAAATCCTCTTTCTCCGCTAGCTCTGAGCAGCTAATGTGCAGCTAGCTGGTATTATGTAATAGCAGCCATACATAACTAACCCGTTCAATCTGAAATTACCTTGCAATTCTCATCATTATATTGTCAAAATGTGTACACAGTATTAGTAACTGTAGCAAGTCTCAAGGACATTTGAAGAAATGTTCCCTTAGAAGCGAGTTCTTCCGCTTTACATTTACATAGGCCACAGGCTATGTTTATAAGTACTTTTATTATGTCTTGAATTTAGACGGTGAAAGCATAATGCCCAGTTACCGAAATGTGTGTCTTTGCTTACAGGATGCTTCTCAGTATCCTGGCTATCCTCCCCACTATTGGTATCCACAGTCTCACTCAACCGGTCATTATGCAAACACTTATCCTGCTGGATCAGAAGTTCAGCCTCAGTACAATCCACAGGTACGCCCTCTGATGTAACATGAACAGACTTAAAGATGGCTGGGTGTGAGTGAGTTTGTACACTCCACTAAGTTAATTTATTGTGACACTTGAATAATGACGAAATCATCTCTCTTACTTCTTCCCTCATTTCTTTTGCAGGTGATGCCTGGAGGTTATCCAAATGGTCATGGTGTTTACAGCCCATCTCAGACGCAATATTCAAGTGGTTTCCACCCATCAAATCCTTTCTACTGTGCTGACCCTCAGAGACCTGCACCGGGACCATATCCAAATCCAGGCTGTCCTGCAGAGCAGAACAGCGGTCCTTCTGGACAACCACATTCCCAGCACCAACATCCTCATTATTCTGGACCACACAGTCAAGGGGTAATTGGTGTATTATTATAATTGCATGAATAACATTTCAAAAATCAATGTTGACTTCATTTTCATTTTGCTACTGCCAGGGTCCAGGATATCCCCCAGGAGCGTATCCTCACTATAGTGAAAGTGGCCACCCAATGCCTTCAAACCCTCCATATCCCACTGGTCAGCCCGTTCACAGCCCACCTCCTGAGGCTTGGACACACTCTGGTGCATACGCTCCTCCACAGCAACAATGGGCTCCAGGTCAACATCCTCCACAAAACCCTTATGGAAATCCTGTACGTCCACCTCATCCTCCTGCATGGCCAGGGACTGGCACTGGTGCCCCACCACCATACCAGCCCAAGGTACAAATTATTCTATTATTTAATTCATCTCTTATTTGAAATAAATTCTCTCAACACTATATTATATCACATAGCATGTAGTAGGTGGTTGTATTAGTCGTCTGATGATATAAATGATGATATAAAACTTGAATCTTTGTCTTTCAAGGAGCAGCGTCCACCACCTGTTGGACCAAAACCCAAGACCACCCAAAGTTCTTCCAATGGAAAACCTGCAGAGATAAGTTCACCTCCGCAGATGTACAACAGACCAAGTGAGCCTTCTGGCCCAACCCAGATCCCAGCACAGAGCCAATCTCCTGCCCCGGGACAGCCTGCCCCTCAGCCTCTGAACGACAACCCTAGCCTCGCTAAAGTCCAGCAGATTATGGTCAGAGTGCAGCTTCTTCAGGAGGATGTGGATGAGTTTGTTGGCAAAAAAATAGACAAAAGTTATCGCTATCTGGAGGAACTGCTGACCAAAGAGCTGCTGGAATTGGACTCTGTGGAAACTCAGGGACAAGAAACTGTCCGTCAGGCGAGAAAAGAGGCAGTCCAGAGGATCCAGGCTATTCTGGACCAACTGGAAAAGAAAGCTTTCTGAGGTGGACTCACTGCTCTGTTCCATTTGAATTCTCTATTGATAAATGTGTTGAGGGAGTTATTCTTTCAAGATATTTATCTTAATCACCCCTTCAAATAAATGGGTGATTGCTGTTGTGTTGACTTAAAAGAATACAAGTTAAAGACTTCAACCATCCTTGGAATTAGATATGCAATGGCAATGTGTGCATATTTAACATCATTGTGACTAGGGCTGGGTACCGTTAAACAAGTGCATAGCACCGGTAGGAAAAACTTTGTTTGAAGAGTTCAAAAGAATTGAAACAATATTGAAGCTTCGATACTTTCGGAGTACTTTGCAAAGACGTTCACTACGTTTTGTAGATTTCTAAAGTTTGTGCACATCAATGAGGTCTGGTTTTAATTGAAAGGCCCGGCTGAACAGTTGAGCTGCAGAGTTTACAGTAAAGATGCCACCTCTGCCCTTTTTAGGAACATGCTCTGTAGGAGGAGTCAGATTTGCCGTGATGGATTCTCTAGCTCTTCCTTGTTATTAATATAAATTGGGAAAAGTGACAAAGATGAATAGCGATGTTTATGCTTTATTACAGAATGGCAGGGGGAGTCTAATCGCATCCATTCCCCTATCATCATGTAAAAAGCTGATGGGCCTGTGCCACAGAACGCTACTCAGCAGTTGACACCTTTTTTAGAGCTTGGTTTGGACATTTTTTCCTCCTAAAGCAGCAGTTAAAAGTGAGACCGGTTATTATTTCCCTCCGGAGCTTACGGACAGATCTCCTGATTCTCATCAATGAGTATTTAACCAAAACACAAATCGCTCACTCTAGTACAAAAGTTTGGCACACAGATCCTTGAACAGATACAGCTCTGGAAAAAATTAAGAGACCATTTCAATTTTCTCTAAAATCAGCATCTCTACATGTTTAACAGCCATTCACTCTAGCTTCTGTTGAATTCCAACACAAGCACAGTGGTTGGCAGTAGTTTAAAGAATGAAACTAAAATATTTATTTTACTCAAACACATAGTAAAATCAGGAAAAAATGATAATTTTTGCAGTGGCCTCTTACTTTTTGTTTCAGAGCTGTAGACATGTCACTTAGAAGTACATGTCTACTGTATTTTTAATTTGTTCAAAGTACTGTAAAGGACCTCTGTCTCAGAAATGGTGACATTACTGAACATGGTGGCTCCATGTGGTGTTTAACATGCAGCTAAATATGACACAACCGCTGTTGGATTGCTTGGTAATGCCATCTCAGGATAAGTTGATTTTATGTTAAAATGGCATAGGTATAGAAAAAAAGTATTGTTCAGGTACCGGTATCAAAAACATGTTGGTAAGTACTAGTGTAAAAAAAAAAGAATGGTCCCAGCCCTAATTGTGACGGACTCAAACCTATGGAGGTGCTGACAAACTGTCTCACCTCATCTCTATCCAAAGCCTTTGCCAGCATAATGTAGAGCAGTCATAGACAGTGGTACTTATTGCCACAAACTGTTGTTTTAAACCTGTGATACAGGTTCAGATTGTCATCATTGTGTTCCTCAGGACTGTAACACATGCACTTCCATGGGTTGGACAACACCTGTTTGCATGAACACCACAAGTCCCGTTCTCCAGTTATGGACTACCGTCAAAACATGTAGCTTCCCATTAACTGAGATTTCTGTGTTTAGGTGCAAGATAATACACTGCCAGACCAAAAAAAGTTGCCTCCCCAAAAAAGATTTCACACACACATTGGACCGCCTTTAGCTTTGATTACAACACCATCCACTGGCATAGTTTCAATTAGCTTCCAGTGTCCAAAGATTTATTTCCATCCAATGTGGCATTAATTATTTACCAAGATCTTGTATTGATGGAGAGTGTGACCACTGCGCAAAGCTATCTCCAGCACATTCTAACAATTCTCAGTGGCGTTGAGATCTGACTCTGTGGTGGCCAATCCATGTGTGAAAAGGATGTCTCTTGCTCCAGAACCACTCTTTCACAATGTGAGCCCAATGAATCCTGGCATTGTCATCGTGGAATATGCCATTAGGGAAGATGAAATCCATTGATGGAATAACCTGGTCATTCAGGATGTTCTCGTAATCAGCTGATCTCATTCTTTGGGCACATCGTGTTGCTGAACCTAAAACTGACCGATTGCAGCAAACCCAGATCTATTTGCTTAGTTAAATCCAGGTGGTGGCCTTTTTTTTGACCAGGCTGTGTATCTTCATTTGTACTACCATTCCTGCATGCAGTATAGTTCAACTGAATAAGGCTATGCCATTTCTAGAATAATAAATAGGCCATGATGAGTGCTGCTGATGAAACCCCCTGTCCCTTTTAGAACACCGATTTAGACCAAATCTGACTTCCAAAGAATGCCGCCAATGACTGTTTCTAAAATGAGAAATTTTACTATCCCTATTACAAAAGCATATTTTCCCTTTTATTAAATAAAAACAAATTCAAATAAAGTAATGCGTAGCTAGGGTTTTTGTGATGGATAATAGTGTCTATTGATTTGTTGCTGTATTACCCGGGACTGGTCCATTTCCTCTTTAGGCAGATGTAAAGCAGGGAATTTAGTTTATGTAATCATGAGTGCCATATTTCTTGGGATAGTTTTATTTAATTGATCAAAATAAAAATATCACAGCTTTGCATGAATCAGTCATTTGTTACTTGTGTTCGCTTTTTGTGCTGTTCATTTCTTTTGTGCATAAAGCACAACTGTACAGATGTAATGCATGTTTACAACACATGATGGGAATCTGCCTGATGCATAAAAGCAAATTAGAAAGTAATAATTAAACATGTATATTTTTAATGTGTGCATATTATTTCTTTTTTATATTTGAGGGAAAAAGGACTGACCCGGGCTTTATTAATATAATTTTTTATTTATAGTATTTTCTTCAAAAGCAAGCTGGGTTTTGCCAAAGTGGAGCATTCACACTCTCCACTCCTTGTGCCAGGTCTTTAAATAGGCTGCTATTCTGATTCAAAACCATAAACACAGGCACCACAGGCGTGACATTAAATCTAGGGTCAGATGGCTCCAGTGCTTTGAGGACAAGTTGGCAGCGAGGCACAGACACTGGTCAAAAGCACTTGAAGCATCTGAGCATTAGGACGACTCACTAAGGGAATAACTTTGCATGTTTTTATCTCCTCTTTGGATTTTTATATAAAGATATTTTGTGATTTTTTTTTTTTTTGTAAACCTACTGGAGCAAAATAATGTCATATGTTACCAGACTCCCTGCATCCTGGAATGACATGTCACCGCCAAGAAAAGTCCACATTGACTTGAGCTCCCCAGGTTTAGCAGTTAACGAACTGGAAAAGCTTTTGTTTACTGGCAAAGCAATAATTTGTCACGCAGACGAGGTGTGGCCCAGACTTTACATTGGTGACCAGTGAGTATCACATGCGCTTCGTAACAATTTGTTTATCATTCCAAGTAGAATATTTTGTGTCTTGAGGATTGGTTTAAACATGATTGTGTGTGCTTAAATGCTAAAACTAATTTTTGTACATCACATTGGGCTGCAATGATTGAGCTTGAAGTAGATGAGATGCACATGTGTGTAAGCAGAGCCAATCATAAATCTTTGTTAAAGGAGGATGGGAAACCTTAGAAGTGACATTCCACAACACAGGCTTTCATAAACTACAACCTTGCTCTGTGAACTGTTTCTCCCTCATGCCAGCCTATAAAAAGAGTGTCTCAAATTTTAAATAGTTTAAATGCCTCTCTACATTAGTGGACACATCCTTTAATGTTTTTGTTCAATATATTTCAGACGTAGTGCAGAAAACCAAGCAGATTTATACAAGAATCGGATCACTCATGTGCTGAGTGCCATTCACAGTGAGCGCAAAGGCCAACCAGAGATTTATAAGAGACTGCAAATCGAATATATGGGAATAGATGCCCGAGACGCCTGTGATTTTGACCTGAGCGTTCACTTCCAGTCTGCCGCAGACTTCATCCACAGAGCTCTCAGCAGAGGAGGTAAAGCATAAATAAAATCTCAAAAAAGCTGATTCTACAAAGTATAAACACACTGTATTGATGCTGACCTACAGGTAAAGTGCTGGTGCATTGCCATGTCGGAGTGAGCCGCTCTGCCACACTGGTCCTCGCTTACTTGATGCTGAAGCAAAACTTGACACTGGTGGAGGCAATTTGTGCTGTGAAAGAAAACCGTGGTGTAATCCCCAACAGAGGATTTCTGCGACAGCTTATAGATCTGAATAAACAACTAAATATGCCATAGCAGTTTAATGATTTTGGTTGGACATTTCTACTGTATGATTTTAGAATAAAAGCACAGATCAAGACTTGTATGTAAGAAGTATGACAAATAAATTGAGTGTATGAAATGAGAAAATTGTGTAACATGGTCTGCGAAACGTATTGTGATACAGGAAGTACTATATGTGCAATAACAACAAAATGTAGGTTTGACAAAGTGCTGAGTAACTGCTTCTGAAATAATAATAGGCTTTCAAGGACTTATCATCAGACCATAAACAGAGATCATTAAAGGTCAGTGATTTGTTTGGGATTTAAGGACACTGATTCTGTCTCTGTCCCACCTGTGCCTAATTATCTGGTAATTGTGACTGGTGTTGAATGTTTAAAACATATTATGTACTGTATCTTATGTGACCTGGTCAACAAATCAGCATGGCATTAGATGAGAAAACAGGGTGCTAAATAGATCTGTGGTTCATAGTAATGTGATTGTGTGTCATATTGTTGACCATGCGTGTAGCAGTAGTTTAATATTCAGTCTATTCAAAAAACACCATACAAACTACAACTACACCATCCCTCCTCTGCACATGTCCAAAACATCTGTCTTGGTTGTGAATTTATTTAGAGAAAATATTTAGTTTGAATGTATAATAATTTCATCCTTCATCAATTCTCCTCAAAATCTCTTCTGACTCCTGTCATTTCACCACTCAATTTCATGCAATAATTAGTTAGTAATTTTAAATCTTTTCCTGTAAAACTGTAAACATTACTAAGTAACTGAACTGTTTTAGCAGAATCAATAGACCAAAGTTCAGCAGTATCTATCTAAACAGTGGCTCTTGGTCTGGTCTGTGCTTCACAGTCTCAGGTCGAGGACACAACCCTAAACCAGAGGTGAGTGCTTGCATAATTTGCAAGTGCAAAAATGTACCGGTATACTGTATATGCAAAAGGTTTATATGCACTGCTCAATTTGTCACAGGTCACCATGTTCTGGCCAGCTGTGCTTCTCTGGATCTCAGCATTGGTTTGTATTTGTTGGGCCGATCATCATGAGGGTCAGGACACAACACAGGACAACAGTGTGTCTCTGGTGAACACAGCTAACAAAGAGTTTGCTTTCCGCCTGTACACTGCGTTAGCCAATCAGTCAAGCTCCCAGGACAAGAACATCTTCTTCTCTCCGGTCAGTGTGTCTGTGGCCCTG